>ML815021.1:40861-68283 GCA_009831015.1 Picea engelmannii | reverse complement strand
TTTTTAGGATCATGGTAGGTGGAAATATAGGGCAGGTATTGATTTGTGGTACCATCCCACAAAGGATGATATTTATTTCATTACTAGTTTATCTAGAAGAGGAGGGAATTTTCCCCAATTCCCAATCTCCTGCCAAATGGGATATGTGCAGAGATATGCTAGTGCAGACGTCAGTAACCCTAATGACTTCTAGGTTTCTAGTGGCCAATTGTATTTACATGTATTTGGTGCAAAGGAAGTTAGGTGCATGTCGCTTATGGTGACGACACTATCACACTATACTTTTAATGGGTGGAGCATTAGTTTCCCTCTAATGCACTATGTATATACTTTAGTTTAGAGGTGTATAATGATTAGGTAGTTTTTCTTTTTTTGCAACAATTTTGTTTTGCTCTTGATCATTGTCATGTTGTGTTTGATGGGAGGATGGTCTTTCCATTTTCTTCAAAGTTATTTACTTTAATTTTTTAGATGTTTCCAGCCACTCAACTGACATTCAACTACGTTGTTGGCATTGTTTTGTTCCATGCTTCCACACTCCCTTCTTAACGTTGGGGATTTTAGACCCAAGGTTCATCCAAAGTTGACCAACAAAAACCCCAGAGTATTGGCATATCAATCATCGGCCAAGGCCAATGAAGGTCTCACCCGAGATGAAAAGAGGATCACAAAGACCATAAGGCCTTGTGACAAGAATGAAGGCTTAAACATACACATATCCATTTGGGATGGTATTCCTATGACTCATATTTGACACGTATTGGGACTAAGAAGTAAAACAATACACACACATATCCAAATCACGGGTGACAGCCATATAATAACTCATAACTGCAGAAGATTTATTATATCATCAATCTAGAACACACGCTATACATTAGACAGACTATATTAGACAACAACAGAGCTTTGTCTCTTCTTTATATAAATTCCCAAAAGTACAACACCCTGCGTCATTCAAAATCCCTCAAAATCTCATATCATTAACATACACAGATTTATATTTAGAGACATTACAATATTACACAGGCTAAGAGTGAGCTTGATATGAAAGACTCAATGGATCTCATATAACCATCTAACTATCGGACTATACATTCTCCAACTCTATTTCTAATATTGATGCTTCCTTTTATAGATTTTTTTGCTTGGGAGCTTTGTCTCTTTCTGCTCTGCTCCACTCGTTCTACTAACAAAAGTGCCTCAAACACTTCTAACACATTCTTGTAATCCACATAGCCTTCTAGAATCAGGGAAACTTAACTACCTCACCATCTCATCCTCTATCATCTCCACTATCCCTTGTGTTGCTGGAAGTAATCGTTCAAGAGGATTTCCCGATGATTCTTTTTGTTATTCTGACATGAGTATTCTTGATTTCTAGTGCGCATCAAAACTGGGACTAGCATGCATTTGATAATATTTTAGGCCTAGAGTGCGATAACAAAACTCGGTCTAGCATGTACTTCTTGTCCTTCCTCATGCATTAGCTTAAGCGTGCATAAAACTTGGAATGAGCGCGTCATACACTTGGACTTGATCACTTACAAAACTTGGACTTTAGCACTTACAAAACTTGGACTTGAGTGCTTACAAAACTTGGACTTGAGTGCCCACAACTTTGTTTGTGCATGCACATGAAATGAACCCAAAACTTTGGGTTCCAACAAGCCCCCACCACTATTTCTTGGCTCGTCTTTGAACCAACTGCCTCATTGAATTATGGCCAAAATGGATGGTACAATGGTTTTGACTTTCTCCACGAACTCTTTATACTGGCGCTCTGGCTCATTAAAGTGGCCATGGAGATCATGTGTAAGCTAGATAGATGCCTCTACTTGAATGTCTGTGAACTGGGGGATTGTCAGGTCTCTGTTGTTGGGTTGCTCAATGAGAGGGTTGGAAGCAACTTGTACATCGAAGAGTTGAGTATACCAAACTAAGGCCTTATCAGCCATAGAAGTGATCAACTCTTATGTAGTCTGCTACTTAGCCCGAGATGCAGTGATTTTCTTTGATTTGGTTGCAATTGTTAGCGACTACAATTGTTATCATCTCAGCAGCTCGCTTCCTGGGCGGCAAAGAAGTAAGATCCCTCTTTTTTTGAGAGATCTCCAATTCTGTCGTGTGAACCCGATATTCGAATGTAGATACTTACGAGGGAGTTTGGAGATGGGTCCATAGGGAAAATCCAAAGTCGTCCATGTGGGAGAATGCTTTCACCCGATGTTGGATGTCGTGGAGAGATGTTTGGGCCACTGCAAGTCGTTGTTGGAATGATATGTGGCAAAGTGTGTTGGGAGAATTGGTGGACGAGAGGCGATGAGTTGAGCTTCTAGATGTTGTAGGAGAGATTTTACAGTCAATAGTTTAAAGTTGAAAGGGATGTCACACCCTTGCATAGAAGTAGTGGAAATATGTTCAAATACACTATCCACAAAACCTAGAAGGTCAATGAACATTGTATTGACCTCGGTGTATTGAACTTGAGTGGCCGCATAAGCTACTCTTTCGATTTCATACTTCCCCTATAGGGCATGATGGTATTGAACCTCCTTTTGGTATTGTTTGCACATTTCATTGTGTGCAGTGATGTCTATAGAGTGTTGACATTGTAATTAGGCATAAGGTTGTCCCAGTTGGTCGTTATGCTCGCTTAACTCAGAGAGCAGGGTGGCAGCACAATCATGTATTAGGGGAGTTGGGATGGGTACTAGTGGGATACCACCATGGTTGGCATCTACTATAAGTAATGTTGGTGATTCCAATCGAAGGACTTAAGAAGAGGCATTGGAACTGGTTTCAGAAGTTGGGGGTCGTGGAGTAATGTCTGGTACCGGTGTTGCACCCCCGAGTTGATGAAAAATATGGTCAATGTTGCGCATATCCTCAAAATGCACTTGTTGTTGTAGAAACAATTGGCATTTTAAGGCATCGATTAATGTTGTGATGCCCAGTGTCACCTAGACAAACCTTGGTTGTGTGGATTCCTTTGGTTGTCGATGGAAAATAAAATCCTTAATCTGGCGGATTGTCTCTCTTTGAGTTGAATCTTATACTCTGAAGTTGAATGTTAAATGAAACTGAGAACTCATATGGGTCTAGTCGACCATTTCCCTCCTGAGTTCCCCCTAAGTGTAGACAAACTGATGGACCCATTGGGCATGAGGGATATTTTTAGAGGTCCAACATCATTCATAAAAATAAATGTGTTCTCGAGGATCCTCAGTGCCCTTGTATCGGTTGGCTATTTAGAATTCAACGATGGGTTGGAACCAAACCTTTATCAAGTTCGCCACTTGTAACCAACTCTGAATCTTTGCGTGATGAATCACCCACCACCATGTAGGTGTCCCTCGCACCACTGCATCCATGGCCTGAAGTTGTTTCTCCACAAGGACAATTTTCTCCATCAATATAAGGAATGTCTCTACCTACCCTATCCCATCAAACCGTGGGGCATTGCATAGCTCAGATCCAATCCAGAGCACTGCTTTCGGTATGCTTGTGCATCTATGAGTGGAGACTTCATACAACTTGTTTTGCCACCTCTCCATGGAATCCTTAGAATTTGTGTCATAAGACTTGACACTTCTCCAACTTAATTCTCCATCTACGGTGGGGTTGATGTAGTCATCCCTACGCCTGGAAATCGTATAAATATTCTCAATGAATAAGCTATGTGCATCCTCGTCCACTGGCTCATTGTATCGGTTGCCTTCATATGGATCCAGTGGCACGACCACGCAAAGGGTATCTATCTCAAAGGACATTTGTCTCTTCTTTAAGTTCAACACTGCATTATTCTCAAAGGCCCAGTTAATGCCAAGTAAGGCAAGGTGTGGATTAGATTCATTCATAATCTCTATCACCTCAAAATCAGCCTTTTTTTTACCCCTTCTATGTTCACTTCAATGTGCTCTAGTCGGCCTATTGGGTAGATCTTGTATTTATTTTCCAATGACAGTTGGATGGGCGACCAAACCAATTTTAGTTTACCCATCACCTCCCAAGATTTCTTCAGAAAAATATTCACATCGTATTTTAAATCCAACGTGACTCCATCCATGTCATAGCCACCAAGTTTTGGTGTCATCTTAAATTCTCATCTAGTGCGCTTGTGCTTGCTTACCTGACCTACATCTCTTTTTGGTAGTGAGGCTGATATGGTTGCCTCTACTCCTTGTTCCCTTATTCAAGTATATAACATCTAGGTCAACTTACTTGCAACCTCTGAATCATTCAACAATCGTAAACTACAACACAAGAAAGAGCTTACCTGGTCTTCAAATTCTTCCTTAAGATCCAAGTTATGCAAGGCTTCTACATTTGTTGGGAGGTGCAATTCCTCCAGGTGTTGTTCTTCATATGCTTTATGCTTGGCACAAAAGCAGATCATTCTTCCTGTGAGCTTCTTCTATTGACTGTTGCATCACACATTGTATTTCTTCGCACACCCAAGCTTCCTCCAAGGATTTTTTGTGTTGTGCGCTGCAATTCTTCATAGGTACAAGCTTCTTCCAAAGAGCTTTGCATCGCACATTGTACCTATTCATGGATCTAAGCTTCCTCCAATGACCTTTGTGTCACCCTTTTCACTTCTTCGTGGATATTGGCCTCCTCAAGTGACCTTTGAGTTTTGTGTTGCAACTCCTCGTGCACTCTTTCTTCTTCTAGTGCTTTTTGCAGATCACACATGAATTATTTTTGTTGGGAAACCTCAAACCCCAGAGGGGGATAAAATGCCTTCCTTATCTTCCCATCCAACTTTTGACCTGATCCCTCACCATGCTCAAAGTCTTCTCCTGTCTTTTCTCCTCCTCGAGTTACTACCTAGACATTAGCTACCTCAATCTTGTTTTTATTATTGTGCGGCTTTGCATGCACCATGTTGCAATTGGTGTTTTTTTCTTCCCACTTTTTCAACAAGTTAGGACAGTCTTCGGTGACATTTTGAGGCTATATCAATATGCACAAAGCACATGGGGTTTAGTAAAAAACCTTGATACATGGCCAATCTCACCACAATTGAAACAAGTGGGGGGTCTACCTCCCTTCCCCACCATATATTCTACCGCAACCGTACCCATATCTACCTCGGGGACCTCCTTAGTATCTACCTCTTTATGCACCATTGCGCTCACCAGCCTTCTACTCTTCTTGTACCCGAAATGCATCATGGGTTATCTTACATCAGTTGGAGCAAGCAACAATTATTGGCATCATAACCGAAGGATTTACAGAACTCACAGAATGGAGTATGGGCAGCAGGGTGGAACATGGCCCCATTTTTTGCATATATCACACCATTCTATCTATCCAAATGGAAATTGACTTGACATGCCCATACGTGCTCACGCACAACCTTCATGCTCACACACAACCTTCATCTTAGCCATATCTTTCAACTGCATCGTTAGGTTGGCCAGTTGTGACTACACCTGTTCCAAACCTATTGACGTCTTTGCCCCTCCTGGCGTATCTTTCAGGCACATTACAATTTCTATCGCATCTGCCTATGTTATCACCTTCTACTGGGTGAGCGAGACTTGGATATGGGGTAGCAACCATGCAATAAACCACTCTATATGTTGCACATCCTAAATCTAGAATGTCATCCTATCCAACAAAATATTAAACCACTGGTCATAATCCCACATGGTCTCGCATTCCTTTTGTTCGATCTCCTTTATCTCTTTTATACATTGGGATTCTGACTTAGATTTCTGAAACTCCCTAAGCAGATCTTACTTAATCTCTGTTAGAGACCTTGATTGTCACGTTGAAGTAGGGGCCTTTTATTTCATGTACCACATCATGGCTTTGTCCCTAAACGTGGTCTCCAGCTACGCGATATTGGTTGCTTCATCTGCGATCCTCTTCACAAACCAAATTTCTTCACATGTAAACCAATGTTTCTTTGCATCATCCTTACCCATTCCGTGGAACATGAGTAGCCTCAGGATGTTATACTAATTTTCCATCGTCACTCTCAAACCAACTCTGCTATTTTGATTTATGGTTGTCCAACTTACTACTACTAATACTCTTCTCGGTGAAGTGGCACTAGCTTCGCCTTCTTCTTCACTCATCTCCTTTCTTCTATCTTATTCTTCTCTCTCTTCTACTCCAGTTGTTTCACTATCTATTGTCATTTCTGTTGAATTTTCAATCATCTAGGATTAAGCATGAAGTTCATTCCATTTTAGCATTTTACTTAAACCATAGACAATTTGTTGCAACAACTAAGATCACAAGAAGAAACACCATGCACAAGTACACAAGAAGTATCTTGGGAAACCCTTCTCAATAAGGGAATAAAACCCATCCAATCCTTTGCTATATTCTTCAAGAGAAAGACCTTCACCACCAAGAAAACCTAGCACACAAAAGGGTGCTCACAAACCCTAGAAGATTAGCACCCAAGAGAGGTGCGCACTTTTCCCAAGTAGATGTACCTACTGAAATTTCCAAACTCCCACAAAAGATATGATTCCTCAATGGGGAATTTACCTTTACTTATACTATACTGAACCTGTCAACAGCAATGTCTATTGACATAATAGGGCTGACCTCACTAACTCACAATATAATTAATAATAACCAGATTAATTATCTTTTACATTAATTATCTATCATAATAAGGTGGGGCCGACCTGTAGCCTTTACATTACAATTAGGGTTACATACAGATCTACTCTTGAACAATATAGMAAGGGATATTATACACCCACTAGTGCTCGTCCACTATGGGTACATCCATAGGGATTTCCATATCTCTGGATCACTGCATTACACAGAAGAACCACTTCTTCACTAGTGCTCAGCCACTAGGATCATGTTCACATGTGCTCGTCCACAGGCACATCCACTCGACAGATCTTCTTTCCCACTACATTACATAGGAGAGTCATATGAATTTTCTCATCAACTCTCTACTCATAGGAGGCTAATACATCATCTTCATTTATGTCTCATGACGATGCACCCAGCACTTTGGGATTTCACACGTTCACCTTGTGCTCAGCCACAGGCATGTTTAACTCTGCAGATCTCCTTTCTCACTGCGTTACACATGAGAATCAACTGAAGTTCTTCTCAACTCCTTGTAAGGAGGAGGCCATCTCTATGTTCCAACTCTATCTCAGATAGGAACCACACACCCCTCTCAAGGGCTCTCTCTCAAGTTTGTGTCCTAGAGAATGTCTCACATAGCTGCAATCATCAACACTCCCTCTTAGCTAGGGACGCATTCTTCATCATGCCAAGTCTCACACGGATGTACTTTGAACTTTGTCTTGGTTGTAGTCATCAACACTCCCTCTCAACTAGGAAGGTATCCTTCACCAAGTTAATTTGGTGAATATGTATGCAATTTTCTCATGTGTAGGAAGGCACTGCATGTGTACTATTTTCCTCTGCATCATGTCTCTGATATAATGATATTTTATCTCAACGTGTTTCGATCTATCATGAAACATTGGTTTCTCAAATATATTTACACATGGCTCTGGTTATCATCATACGATCCATCTCATGATCAAGTAAATCTATCAGAAGCTTGTGAAGCCATATTGATTCACACACTCGATGCTACATACTCTGCTTCTGTGGTACTCAAGGCTACAAAGTTTTGTTTCCTGTTGCATTAGAAAACCATGGAAAACTTCATGGTCAGACAACAACCGGATGTTCTCTTCCGGTTCACTGTACTCTCTGCTCAATCTGTATAGGTATATCTCTGCAAAATCAATTTCAAAATTGGAGGCATGTCTCATGCCATATCTAATTGTGCCTCGTGTATATCTCAACACATGTTTTATTGTTATCCAGTGAATCTGTCTCGGTTGGCTCATGGATTTACTAAGCATATTCACTACATATCATGAATCAGGTTTGGTGTTTAACCAAATCAATGATCCAATCAGTTGTGGATCAATCTCATCTGAATCCTCATCAGTCATTTTCTTCAAATTCAACACAGTGGTTTAGCATTCTGTCATACTAGACTTCTTTAATATTCCCACTGTATATTTTCCTTGACTCGGGAAAATATCATTGGCTTTCTATCATACTAAGAAGTAGTGCATCATACTTATATCCTTCATCTCGAAATCATAAGTCAAAGCTTACCTGTATCCAACAACAAGGATTTCTAAATAAGTCATCAAAATTAGGCTCTTGTCACCAACACTGTAATGATATAGGTTTGGATCAGCAACACTCTTGATGAAACCCAAACTCATCAAGAATATATCCATCTAATATAGTTTCCAACTCATGGATGGTAGTATGGATGGAAGTGTATCGGGCTTACTGGATCAAGTGTCTCGTCATAGACAACTCCCTATGTTTGTGAGAATCCTCTGGCTATAGATTTCGCTTTGTATTTCTCGACACTTCCATTAGCTTCATGCTTGATCTTATAGATCCACTTGGAAGTCACAACAAAATTCCTTTCTGGTCTCTAAACAATATATTATACATCATTCTTTAATATATACTAGTATTCTTATGTTATGGCATCTTTCTAGACATGTTCTCCTATTGCTTTTCCAAGACAAGGAGGCTTGGAATCAATGAAGTGGCTCGTGACTGAAGGATAGCTCGAAAATCTCTTTTATTTTCTCGGGATGTGCCTTGAGAGGATTGTATGTTTCTCTACCTCCTGCAGAGTGATCCTAGGCATGCCTTTTATGCTATATTGCAATATCTCTGGACATATCAACTGGAGCAACTAGATCAGCTGGAATAATGTTTGTCTCCCTCTGAATTGTTGAAGGGGGAGAAGGTATTGTCTCACTGTCAATCTCCATCTGAGATTCTTTGGATCTTTGAAAGGCTATCTCTTCTTCAAGGATAACATCTATGCTTGTCTCAATCTATCTCTGACCAAGGATGTCGATCTAGAATGTCTTCAAAAATTCATTGTTATCCCATAAATGTATCCTTTCTCCCTGAAGGGTCTAGCTTGGACTTCTTCTCTTTGGGTACATGAAAATACACTAGGCACCCAAATATCCTGAAGAGTTCAATCTCGGGCTTCACTTTGGTGAGGGATTCTTCGGGAGTTATGTTTTTGAAAGTCTGGTGAAGACTCTTGTTCTGAACATATATTGTATCATGCATGTTTTTGCCCACAGAATCATAGAAATATTCTTATCATGCATTATTGCATTGGTTGCCTCAATGATGGTTCTATTCTTCCTCTTTCTCAAATATTTTTGACTCCCTCTGAGTCAAGTGACTCCATCTGAAGGATAAACATCTTCCTTTGTTGTTAATCTATCTAGAACAAGAAAACAAGAGGAACCTAAACAATAATATCTCCTAAAGGAGAATAATGAGTACATCTCTAGAATCAAAACAATTAAAGGATTGTTGTCATAGCTACAACGCCTACTTGTATTGTAGTAAACTTTTAGAAATATAGGTTAGAGGAATGACAATTACAACAATCAAACCCAGAGTCTTCAAGTGTGTTGTTCTTCTAAATGCACTGAGATCCCTCTGGATTCTTGACTTCAGCAAAAGGTTCCTTCCTCCTGCAATTTGCCTAATGACAATGATACAAATAATATATATACAAGTGCATACCTGAGGGTGCTGATATGATTTTTCCAATGGCACATGGTTGATCTCTGTCCTCTTGACATTTTCATGAAGAGGGTAGTTATAGTTTCACCTTTTTGTATCACCCACAATAAGCCTTCCTCTGAAGTCTTTGTCTTCCAGGAACTTGAAGTTGCTTGATCCATCAAGCTTATCTTCCATCATAGTTTTGTTCATCATAATTTTAGATTCTTCACAAACCCTTGTCAATTGGGCTAGAAAACCTAACGGCTAGGCTAGGCTAGAGATTTTAGGTTTTTTTGGAGTTATGACTACCAATAATAAGCCTTTGAAATATAGTAAAACACCGGTGAGCTGAAGAGCTCCCTCAATGAATTGTAGAAACCCTAATTCTGAAATTTCTGCAGAAATTAGTGAAACCCTAGAAACCATAAGGCCAAAATTTCAAAATGCTCGGAATTTCACTCTTAGAGTTTATGGAGGTGCATTGGAGGAGGTTTTACTCTCCGATGAAAAAATTATCCCCAACTTTCAAGTATTAAGGGCTGAAACACCTCAGAAAGGAAGGTCGTACGAATTTTATGGAAACTCTAGGAGGGTCGTACAGTTCTGCAAAAAAGAGAGGATATTGGTAGATGCCTGTGCAATAGGTTCTTCAAAACCTATGCTCTAATACCATGTTGTTTCTTCAATAATCTAGGCTTAAGAATGAAGTTCATTCCATTTTAGTATTTTACTTAAACCATAGACAATTTGTTGCGGCAACCAAGATCACAAGAAGAAACACCATGCACAAGTACACAAGTAGTATCCTGGGAAACCCTTCTCAACAAGGGAAGAAAACCCAACCAATCCTTTGATATATTCTTCAAGAGAGAGACCTTCACCACCAAGAAAACCTAGCACAAAAAAGGGTGCTCACAAACCCTAGATGACTAGCGCCCAAGAGAGGTGCACACTTTTCCCAAGTAGATGTACTTGCTGAAATTTCCAAACTCACACAAAAGATATCATTCCTCAACAAGGAATTTACCTTTACTTATATTAGACCGAACCTGTCAACAGAAGTGTCTATTGAAACAACAGGGATGACCTCACTAACTCACAATATAATTAATAATAACCAGATTAATTATCTTTTACATTAATCATCTATCATAGTAAGGTGGGGCCAACCTGTACCGTTTACATTACAATTAGGGTTACAGGAAGGTCTGACTCTTGAACAATATAGAAAGGGATCTTATACATCCACTAGTGCTCATCCACTAGGGGCACATCCATAGGTATTTCCATATCTCTGGCTCACTACATTACACATAAGAACCACTTCTTCACTAGTGCTCAGCCACTAGGATCACGTTCACCTATGCTCATCCACAGGCACGTCCACTCAACAAATATTCTTTCCCACTGCATTACACAGGAGAGTCATCTGGAGTTTCTCATCAACTCTTTGCTCAGAGGAGGCTAATACATCATCTTCATTTATGTCTCATGACGATGCACCCAGCACTTTGGAATTTCACATGTTCACCTTGTGCTCAGCCACAAGCACATATAACTCTGCAGATCTTATTTCTCACTATGTTACACAGGAGAATCATATGGAGTTCTTCTCAACTCTTTTCTAAGGAGGAGGCCATCTCTACATTCCAGCTCTGTCTTAGATAGGAACCACACACCCCTCTCAAGTTTGTGTCCTGGAGAATGTCTCACATAGCTACAATCACCAACAATTTCTTCTTGATTAAAATGTGCAAGGGGGGTGGTACAAAGGGGGGTAAAGTCCATATTCTTCTAAAATTTCTTGCGAGGTGACCCAGAGAGTTTCGTACTTCCAGTCATGCAAGACTATCTACAATCGTCTATACATCTCCCCCACCACTAGGGAAGCCTCCATCTTCCTCTTGTTTCGATGCACCAAAAAGTTGTGCTCTCTCCTCCTCTCCTATTCGTGCACCATAAAGATGCACTCTACCTTCCTATCCTACCTATGCACTACTACTTTTTATGCTATCTTCCTCTCTTGACAACACACCATTGTTATGTGCACCATCTTTTCCACTTATCAACACACCACTGCTCTACGCTTCATCTTCCTCTAAGTTTGCGTCACTTTGCAACAGCCAAGGCATGTAGAATTCATCACTTAGGCCCCCACTATTATCACTACTGGTATCCCCATTGGATGCCCTATCCTCTATGCCACGCTTTTTCACAGGCCTATCCTCATTTGTGCTCCACTCTGGTGCAACATACTCTTCCACACTACCACCTGGTTTGGTTTATTTTCTCTTCATCCTGAGCCTGATCCCTCATCACAAACCCCTATCTAACTATTTTCCACCTCTCTACTCTGCTTTTCTCCTTATCTCAATTCTTCTTGCATATCTCTTGACTCTTTTTTCTCTTCTACTCCTCTGGGTCCATACCATTCCTCACTTCATCTTAACAATTTATGGATCCTCCTCAACGGATCCATTTCCTTTCTCAATTTCCCCCATCTTTACAAACCCTCCCCCGCTAGGGGAGTTTACTCAGTCATTTGATCGGGCTCAATGCACATTGTCCCTTTCTCCACGAATAACATATTTATCTATAGTGGAATCTCTTCCAGCATATGCTTCCTTGGACCTTCTGCAAAATTTCTTTCAGCCTCGCTAAAATAATCAATCTACTCAACAACAAACTGAACAATGTAGCCTTCTTTCACTTGAGCAAACCAAAATTCAATAGCCTGAGTCCACTTATTATCCAACACTTTCAATCTTTCAAGTTGGGCTTGATCCCAAACCACTGGTTCCAACGGCCACACGGTAGAATTGGTAGCAGTTTTCCTTTTTAGCCATTCATGCAACAAACAAGTAAATTCAACAAAGAAAATCTCATGCATATCTGTGTACAGATAGTCATCTTTCCATTTCTTCACATTCACTTTCATCCACTGAGTTTCTCACAGGTAAAACTCATGCTCTTTCACAGTGAACGAACCTTGAATTTCCTCTCGATATGGATGCCACCTCATCTCTTTCCTTCATCATTCCCTACAATACTTCAGGTCTCAGCAATGGAACCATTTGTTAGTGTCATTTTTTTCCACACTTGCACATGTCCTTCTTAACACTGGGGATTTTAGACCCAGGGTTCCTCCAAAGTTGACCAATGAAAACCTAGAGCACCGGTATATCAATCCTTGACCAAGGCCAAGGAAGGTCCCACCCAAGATGCAAATAGGATCATAGAGAACATAAGGTCTTGTGACATGAATGAAGGCTTAAACATACACATATTCATTGGGTTGGTATTCCTATGACTCATATCTGACACATATTAGGACTAAGAAGTAAAACAATACAAACACATATCCAAATCATAGTTGGCAACCATATAATAACTCAAAACTGTAGAAGCTTTATCATATCATCAATCCATAACACACGGTATACATTAGACAGACTGTATTAGAAAACAACATAGCTTCATCTCTTCTTTATATAAATTCCCAAAAGTACAACACCCTGCGTAATGCATAATCTCTCAAAATCTCATACATATAATAGACACATATTTGTATTCAGGGACATTACAATATTACACAAGATAAGAGTGAGCTCGATACCAAAGACTCGATGGATCCCATCTAACCATCTGGCTATCAAACTATACATTCTCCAACTCTATTTTTGATATCGTTGCTTCCTTTTATAGCCTTTTCTACTCAAGAGCTTTGTCTCTTTCTTCTCTGTGCCACTCGTTCTCCTGACAAAACTACCTTTCACGCTTCTGGCACATGCCTACAGTCCACATTGCCTTTTGGAATTAGGGAAATCTTGACTGCCTCACCAGCTCATCCTTTGTCAGCTCCACGATCCCTTGTGATGTTGGAAGTAATCATTCAGGAGGATTTTCCTACGATTCTTTTCTTGATTTCAACATGCATATTCTTGATTTCTAGTGTGCACCAAAATCGGGACTAGCGTGCATTTGATAATATTTTAGGCCCAACACATGATAACAAAAATTGATCCGGCATGCAATTCTTGTCCTTCCTCGCACATTAGCTTAGGCGCACGCAAAACTTGGAATGAGCACGCCCTACACTTGGACTTGAGAACGCACAACTTTGTTTCTACACACGCATGAAATGAACCCAAAATATTGGGTGCCAACATACCTCCCTCCTAGGCAAATGATTAATGTGTGTGTTCACATGTGGGGGTAGATGTTGCCCAAGAGGGGCCAACTAGAGCACCCATGTAGGGTTGTGAGATTGAGTGTGTTGGATTTGCTAGCTAGTGAGGATGATCCTATCCTCAATATTGTATATTCCATGTACACGAGGATGGACTGGTGAGGATGCATGAACATCCTATTTGGATAAATGGAGCCTCTAGTTTCTAGAGTTAATATTATCATTAATTTATATTTTTTTTTATTTAATGCACATGTCATTTATTGTAGAATTTTGTTTAAATTGTCTAATTATTGTTGTTTGCTATATTGTAGATATTGGCATGTATGTTGGGGAGGTGCCTCCCCAACAATATGAGTATATGTCTAAGGGTGATAATCCACCAGCAATTGTAGAGATCTGGCATGCCATATAAGTTGGATCATAGATTCTATCAAGAGGTGACAGATAAGATATGTGAACTGATGGATTGCCAGAAAGTGGTCCCTGCACAAGCTAGGGAGATCATGTGAGACACTGAGCTTGTAGAAATATTGAAAACCATTCCTCACAATAGAATGTTATTGATGTGTCATGTTGTCAATTCCCTCAACCTACTCAAGATATTGAGGGCTCACTAGGAGTCTTCTTTGGATTCATTTATCAAGGACAGTGATCCTCCACCACAAATTGACTAACCACCATCTCCTCCATGAGTAGACCAACCACCATGTTCAACTCCAGCACCATATTAATGACCATCTCTGACTCCAGTAGTTGACTAACTAGTTGAGACAACCATTGCACTCTTTATCGATGCTACAGATGCTATGGCCACATCGATTGATGTAGTTTATGGTGGAGAGATATGTTAGATGCTACATTCTACATTATTATCTGGTAGAGGTATTGATGCCTCTAGATCTGGTGGTAGAGGTATTGATGCCTCTAGATCTGGTGGTAGAGGCATTGATTCCTTTGGATTTGGTGGAAAAGGTATTGATGCTTCTATCTCTAGTGTTAGGCCTACCTTATAGCATTTGTTGACATGTATATATTTGATTACTATGATCTATACTTTACATGTTTACTTGAATTGAGATGTGTATTTGAAATAAATATTGATTTTGATATTATCATTCATATATTCCCCGTATGGGGTGTCTAAAGTGGAGACAATATAGGAGCCCGGGCAATTTTTGCATGCAATCTTGCTTGGGCTCCTCTGTGCATGAAATATTTTAGGGTATGGGGGGTAGTACAAAGGCCTTCGTGACCAAACCACCACATCCCATATATCGCGGAAACTTTCAAATGATGATAGAATCACCATCATGCAACATCATGAATTTGAAGGGGAACAAGGTTCTTATAGCTCAATAGGGTTTGACTCAGAAGTGAAAGATAACAGATTTAGGGCTTGATAGGGTTTGGGATTTTCTCTCCAAGCTCTAGTCTTCAATGGCTCTAGTATGTTTCCCCTTTGTTTCTCCACTCTAGTTCATTTGGTTGTCATTTTCTTGCTCTGTTATAGTAGACTCCTCGAGTAGGGAACCAATGTGACGATTGGGTCAAGTTTGATGGTTCACCATGTCATGTTTGTTAGTTCACTATTTGATTCGTGTTTGTTGGCTCAATCCCCCATATCATGTTTGTTTTGTGCTTATTGGATGCATTCACATTTTTATAAATGTTCTTAGATGCATGAGTAAATCAACATGGTGTTTTGATGTAATTTTTATGGGCATGCTACCCCTTCATTTCTTTTAAATGTATGGGGCATTTTTAAATTCATATTTAGCAGGATAAGTCATTTTTACAATGATGGGACTCATATCGGAGGCTGGATACATTACAAAATGATATCAAAGCATAAGGTTCAACAACGACCTTATATGGGCCAAGAGCCTGAGTGAATTTTGCAAAAATTCATTGTTACAGAGGTTCACCCATGATGGATTTGGGGGAAATGGTGAAATAAAAGTGAAAATCCCCAAATTATGAACATATGCAAGTTTGATTCACCTCATAACAATTGACTGAGGGGATTCATGGCATCATCTTGTAGGTTTGAGAGTCAAATTTGGTCTGGAAGGTCGAATTCTATGTTTTAGTAGTGATTGAGAAGTTGAGGAAGCGACGACCTAGATCACATTCGACTCAACAATCAACGGTCGAGATTAAATCTGGAGTGAGAAAATTTTCCAAGTGCATCGACGGACAAAAAAATGGGGCTAAGATTTAGGGTAATCCCAATCGTCCGTTAAGCAGTAGGGTTAGATCTCAACCGTCTGTCAAATATTAGCGATCGAGAAGGCTCAAAGGAAGCAAGTCTGCAAGTGGGAGAGAGCCTGCAGAGGTAGGTTCGCGGGTGGAACAAGGTCTGTGGGAAGAGGCCCATGGGGAATAGGCTTACAAGATGTAGGTTTGCAATGTGAAGTTCACGGTGAAGTTCATAAGATGAAGTTTGATTAGTCTGCAAGTCGTGGGCTGCAAAAGATCTGAGAAGTCAACAACGTGTGAACTACTAGAAAAAGGTCGCGCGCAAGCCAAGGAGTGATGAGGACCATTGATGCACGAAATATCAGATCTGGATTGTTGGATATGTCAAGCCTAGAGGTTGGTTAAAGAACATGCAAGTTAGGAACCTACATAGATATGGATCATTGGTCAGAATGCTTACCAGTCGTTCGATCTGTCAGACATGCTTGTTACCGTGAGGGGGCAAAGTGTAAAGGAGAGCACCATGTCAACTTGTTTAGTCAGCGTGCCATGTTGGCATGTCATGTCATGGGACACATCAACAAGAGTAGGCATATCATATGCTGCCATGTGGTTGGTGACACATGGAGGGGGATAGGTGTCCTTTGGTGGTAGAGTCACGATGAGTTAGTGAATTTTATCGGGTGGGCATCTCTGATATCCATGGATATCTAGACCATTAATTGTGGTTGATCTGGTATGCATGATCTTGCAGCATGCTAGTTGTCGCGGAGGGGTATTCGTGTGCAAGCAAGTTGTCAGTCTGCGAAGCTGCAGGCCACAATGTTGTGGGAAGAAGATTTTCCACAAGCCTTGTGGATTTGTGAACTACGTTGAGACAAAGGAGCATGGAGAAGTGATCACACTCCAAAAGAGTTCACACACTCGAAGTTGAACTCAACAATGTTGCGGGCTGGGGAGCCTGGAGGGTTGTGTCTAATGGTTTGACCATGGGACACCTTTGCCAATAGGTGCGGGATATGGTCTACATGGATTCTAGTGGATAGATGATGTCAACTAGCACATGTGAGGTGGGTCCACATGGAGGCCACGTGGACAATATGTCATCGTCCTTTGGAAAAGGTCCAAGGAACTTTGAGGAGCTATAATTTTCTTCTCAAAGCTCAGTTTTGGGAAAATAAATAGTCGTTGGAAAGGTCTTGAGGAGGAGAAGCCATCTATCAACCCATAATTTTGAATTGATCACTACAGTTTCTCATAATTGGATTAGTGCATTTGTGTTCGTCATAAACATAGATCAAGAGTGGCATGTAACCTAATTAATAAATGTTTTACAATATGCATGATTCTCACAATAACTATTACATGCACATTGTTATAGACTTAGAAGTACATTAATGCATTTTGGTTTCTATATGAGGACAACTTGGTCTTGAGGCAGTTTTGCATAGTTTTGCTCAGTTTAAGTGATAGCTAATTTTGGATAAAATTTCTAAGTCTGGAGAAAGTGCAAAAGCACAAAGTTGTCAATTCCATATTTGCATAGAACTTGACTCGAGAATCAGATTCCAAATCTGAAAGTTTCTATGTGTCCACAATCGTAAATGTTATCTGCATCAATAGAAAAGTTTTTTTATTCCTGACCAATTTGCTTCTACAAGTGGCAGAAAATGGTCTCTCAGATCATATATGTGTGTGTGTGTGTGTGTGTGTGTGTGTATTGCATCAGTGAAAACATAGCACAAAGGAATGGAAATTGCAACTTCATAAGGCTGCATCTTTTTGCATAGGACTTTGAATGAGGCATGAGTATGGTCATTGGAAAGGTAATCCAAAATAGAACATGATGGAAGGTTCAAGTTCTCCCATGAAGCAATTGATTGTTCTATAACGCTATAGGAAAAAGGGCGATTGGACTCTATGAGCCATGCAATTGCTCATTTTGGAAGTTTTCCAAATAATGTTAACCTTAGAAAAGCATTTCCAGATGATAGAGGTGCATGTCAAAGGTGAGTATTGGATCAGAAAGAGTGCAGATAATCATGATAGTGCCTATGTTGAGGTATAGAGGCACATTGGAAGTGCATATCCTAGCAAATAAAAGGAGGCTAAATTTTAATAGCAAAGAATTGTTAATAGGCAGAGAAACACTCAAGTAATGAGTGTTGTGTTAAGGATTGCTAGTAAGAGGATAGGATTCCCTAAATGAGGATTGTGTGGACATGTTCTAGATTAATCCCAAGGTTCATTAGAGAGGGAAGCAGATCTTGTATAATTGGTTGAAGCATCAAAGAGATGCAGAGGGAAGTGCAGGGTTGCAGAGCAGATAATGAAAGGTAGACAAGGGACTCAGGAAGAGCAAAGAAGGATTGGTATTTAGTTGCTACAGAGTCTAAATGGGTTGCCAAGGTAAATCGACAAGGATTCTTGCATGAAGCATGAAGCTAGCAGGTGAATAATGTCATAGCATGCACATGCAGTTGAGGAGGACTCCATAGCCTTGAAGGTAGAAATGTAGTGAAGGATACAAAGCTTGTTGCAAGAGAAGGAAACGGGATATCATGAGGTGAGATGTGGTTCATGGAGTGGATGAGTTGTCTCTATGTGCAAGCATAGGAATGCAAGGAAAATGAAATGTTAGCTATCTTTTAGCTAATTGCATCTAAAGTACTCAGATCAAGAAAGTTGCCTTTATTATCAAAGTTCACAGTGGAAGCGGGGAACAGATGAAAATGGAGGAATGTAGTGTTTCCATTTGGAGCATATTAGTCTTGAGTGGCCATGCAGGGGATCATTATGAATCACCCAATGAAGTAAAGATTACACAAAGACAATGGAAAGCCATAGATAATGACAATAGATGTTGTAATGTTAAGGGTTAAGTTGGTTGGAAATTATTACATCATTAGATGATGGTATGATATAGAGTACATCATCCCAGGGTGCTGGAAGATTCTAGCAAGGTGAATTTGGGGCATGTTTGCTTGAGTGGAAGCAGTTTCCAATAGGGAAGTTGGTTGGAAATGCAGAATGATCAAGTGGGACTTAGCTAGAAAAGGTTCAGATCAGGATCAATGGTGCACATATGAGCATAATGGAAAAGCACAGGGAAGGGAGGTTCTATAGTAATTCAAGGACAACCATCTACAACAACAACAAAATCAGTAAATAAGTTGAAATAAATATGCATTGGAGTGCATGATAGAAGTGATGCATGATGCATACAATAAAGATAGAATGCATGTGCATGAAGTGGGAATGATAAGGTTTAATGATTAATTCATATTGATGTGTGTTTGTGCATATGGACATGTCTGAACATGCTTGTGGCATGCTTGTAGATTGCGAGTAGTTTATTTTTATTTATATCTCCCTTTTCTGTAACATTTCTTCCTCTGCAATGTTGAAATTTCTCTGATGGTTACTACTCTTGGAATTCTCTGCACTCTCCTTAGGTTCCCTTCCGCATCCAAGCAAGTTAAGGTCTTGTTATGACAGTCTAGTATGGCATGGTGTTGGTCCAACCAATCCATCCCAATTAGATAGTCATAGGAACCTAAAGGCAAGATGTTCAAATCTTCCCTAGTGTTCAATCCACTCATGTCCATAAGACATGACTTAACCATCTCATTAACTTTTCTTTTGACTCCGGTACCCAGCTGCACCAACCAAGATTTTCCATGTTTGATTCTTGGCAAATGCAAACTTTCCACCATCTTAGGATCTATATAACTATGACTGGCTCCTGAATCAATTAAAATAGCAATAGTTTGGTTGTTGATCATACCTTCCACTTCAATCATATGTGACTGATACTATGCTTGCTTGTTGTCCAAGGCTACATAGATCCTTGGCACATTTCTACCCATGTCCTCCACTGTTTCATCTTCTTGTACATTGTGAACAGTTCTCACTTTTTCACCTCTGTGAGGACAATCTCTGTACATATGATCTCCTTTACAACCCCAACATTGAATAGGTGGTTGCCTTGGCCTTTGACCCCTTGTCTCAATAGTTTTGGGTTCTCTAGGAGTTTATTGTCCTTGTGGATTATTTCTGAAGAATGGTGGCTTAGATCCCTTCTTCCTCTGATCCACCTTGAATTTATTTTTGTCTTCCCAAGATTTTTGGAAAGTTAGCCTTGATTTTTGTTGATCATAAAGGCATTTAGCTCACCTTATGGTCTCCTCCAATGTCTTTGGATCATCATACTGTATTTTGTCACTAATGAATAACAGAAATCCACGTAAATACCTTTGAATTTTAATTGTATCATCCTTGATGAAAGAGACATACTTCAGCAGTTCTAGAAACCTTCTCTCATATTCATCTATTTTCATACTCCCAAGCTTGAGTTCAAAGAACTCTTTCATTTTCTTGTCATAGTATCTCTTAGTCAAGTATTTATTTTCGAAATATTTCTTGAATTCCCTCCAAGTAACACTTTTCTCTTTAATGTGTTGGACCTACACAAGTTGATCCCACCACATGGATGCCTTTCCCTTAAGTTGATATATGGAAATTCTACCTTCTGAATGAGAAGAATAACTATGCAATTGAAAATACTTTCGCATGCCCAGCAGCCATGTTTCTTCATCCTCATCCTTCTTATACTCACCATCAAATGTATGAGGTTTGATTTTGTTCATTTCTCCTCGTAGCTCATCCACCCTAGACCTCTTATGCTTTCTAACAGGGGATGGACTTGAGATGCTATCTCCTCTCTTATTGGAATGCCTCGGGGAGTGATGGTGATGTCTACTAACACTTCTGGTTCTTATTTTCTCATCAGGAGACCTATGACTTCCTGATTTGCTTGAACCACTCTCTTTATCCAATTTCCTTTCTATTATGTTCAAACTCTGCAATAACTTCATGTTGAAGTCATCATGCTTCTCTTTGGCTCTCATAAGCCTTTCATTATCAGCTTTATGGCTTTGTACATCCTTCTACAAATTTTTAATGGTCTCTGCCATATTCATGTTTTCATCCCTTCCTTCTCCATGTCCATTGGAGTTTGTTCCTTCAATGCCCAAATGGACATCCATCCCTCTAATCTCATCTTCCTAGCTGTAATTACCTTGTGCCTCTTCCATTCCTCTGGAATCTATGTTGATCTTGATCTGATCTAGTTGTTGTTAACTCTGCAAAATGTGCAGCCAACAAAACTTTGTCAGGCTAATTGTTTCAACAATTTCATGAAAATATGAACCATTCTGGTTCAATAATATATATCAGAATTTTTCTTCTAGTTTCTTTGAAAATTGAATTCCTTGATCAATTTTCTAGGTGGATGTATAGATTCCACTTTCCAACACATTTCCAACGCCTACTCCCATGCTCAATTCCGAGTCTTGAGCAGAAAGTTATGGTTATTTGAAAATTGCCCATTAATTTTTCTGTTCATTTTTCAACTTGGCGCAACTCTGCGTTGTAATTATGTAATTTCGCACCTACTCCATTGGAGGTTTCATAGGAGCTCAATTTTGTTTCCTCATATACATCTTATGAACACTCTGTCCAGGTTTCACCTCTTTTTGGGTTCTGGGATGCTAGTTACAGCGTGCTGAAATTCCAGACCAAAATACCATATTGTAACCGGTATGCTACAAGTACCTTCTTTGCCATATTAAACACTTTTAACATGCCCAGAAATTTAATTCAGCTCTTGGAATGTCTTTTATGGTTCCATATCTTTCCATTGACTACTTGTGTTCCTCAATCTAATTCTAGAGCAGAAAGTTACGGCTCTTTGAAGTTAGATGGGTCTTAAAATTTACCCTCCACTGTTTGTGTTGTAACTTTCTCACAAAAGCTCCATTTGGTGAATGATTTACACCATTAGAAAGCTCTCACTGAGCTCTTTTATTTGAGCTGCTGAGATAGAGTGTGCCTTGGAACACTCCATTCTCATGGTTTTTTTGTAGCTAAAATTTCTCTGAAGGGCCTCAAAAACGCGTTGTAAAAAGATGATGTTCAAATGATATAAAACGTCGCAGAAATTCATTGGTTTTTTGTTGTTGTTCACCCTTCAAACAACTTCGTGCACACAAATTTCAACCTGTAACCCATATTTACCATGAGAAGCAACAACACAAGGTAAATCATGCTTCGCGCACTTTAAAACCATTGTGTATCACTTCTCTGTCGTGCCAATGACTGCTCACTACTTTTTGTCGCGCGCCAATACCCACCGCGCGCAGTTTTGGTTCTTGCACTATTACCTATTGCATGCAATTTTTGTATCGCGCGTTGATATTCCATGCTCATTTCACTCTACGCGCTGCACCATGCAAAATTTTAGTATGCCCCCACCGCACACCAATACTCTGCACGCACCATTAACTAAATTGTCGCGCGACAACATATACCCATATTGCGCACGCACCGTCAAAGTTTATCTTCACTTTGTCAATACTGTGCACACCACCTGTGCCATTATTATGTGTGTGCACACAGCGCACACCTTATTATGTGAATGCACACCGCGCAATGCTAAATTTAGCGCACGCACCCGCACACCAACATTTTCCGCGAAGCGCCAAAATTTAGTGCGTGCACCAGTACGCCAACATTTTTCCGTGCGCTGCCCAAATTTAGCACACCAACATTTTTCTGCGTAGCACCCAATTTTTACATATCAAAAGTCTTTTACTGCGCATCCTGCATTTTTAGTGCGCCCACCTATGCACATTCATTTTTATGCACATCAATTCCTCGTGAATTCCGCTGCAAAAAATGGGGCTTTTGCTTAACTTTTTCTCAATTTCTACCATAGACATTTTACAAGTATGAAATTTGTTCAATTTCACCCTGATAACACCAATTCAACCTCTGTAACAACAAATCGTTGTGGTTTGACATTTCTAGAACGAATTTTTCCCAAACTCAATTCACGAATTGAGAATTTTAATTATAAAACTCACTCCAACTGTCATGGCTTCACGGTAACTTCAAATTCGACCAATTCCATGTCTGGATTTGCTAGAATAGATATTAAATCAATAATATCTCACCACATGGCTGAATTTCTCAATTTTCCCATGAATTTAACAACAGAAATTGGGGCTTTTCCCAATTCCACGTCGTTGTTTCTAAAATTTATCATGGATGTTCTGCAACTCGAAACTTGGCCACTTCGAAATAAATTCTTTGTGAAACTTCGCTTCAAATCAACTTGCTCGGCCCATCCATCCAGGCTCAGTGTTGAAAACTGAAGCTCTGATACCATATTGTAACGTCCCCGGCCGCCCATGGTCGGGCCATGCTACACGAGAGAACTCTTACGTTCTCTCTGCAGAACATACTGTAACATACCCAGCATCTAACTGAGCTATGCCAGATAAATTTTTCGAACTGTATGTAATTAAAAATTTATACACATGGAACTCTTGCGGAAATTTATATATATAACATAAACAGACAAATACATTTCGTAAAAGGCATGGATTCATACTGAAATAACAGTAAACGTATACATCCAGCATATACAGGAAATACCCATAAATATACAAACAGTTATAACCACACATAAGATAAACCCATAAAAATACACACGTAAATAACAATGCAGCATGTAAATTTATCACACAATTGACACTTATCTTGGTAAGAATATCACCATCTGTGTGCAGACTTTCCACAAACCTCCCATCCTTAGACCACACTGCTCATCACTCTCAGCAGTGGGTCACCCCCGAGTTGGGACTAAACTCCACCCAGGTAAAGAGATTCCTAACTAGGCTAATGGTTCATAGACAACAGGAAAGACTCCATCACAGGTGCCAACTCAAACTAACAGCCTACAGTCCCTCATTCCCCACATGTTTGTCCCACCCCATGAAGTGTGCCCCTTCTCTACTCAACAGTCCTTTGACTGCCCCACTTCCTTTTCTAGCTTCAACAACATGTGGGACAGGAAGTCTCAGAGCACTGTAACTATAGTTTAGCACCTTCAGGAAATCAATTCCCAGCAAATATCTCACCCAGATAATTGCTCATGGGCCTGACAACCCGCTTCTTCAATATCCCACAGGCTTGACAACCCACTTCTTCAGTCCAGTTCCCAAGCTAACCAGATACACCAACACAGAATGGCTATGGATACAAGTTCAGGTACAGTCATGAAGATACGAAGGATAGCTCAATGGTGTGTGAATGCTCATGGATGATTGACTGGATGACTGAATGATGGGAAGAATCGTGGAAAAAAAATGGGAAAATGAACTAAGTCCCAACAATATGTATGCATGTCCCCAACTTGACACTTGTCATGTATGGAGCTACTTTGGCCCACTTGTCCCCAACTTTGGAACTTAGGATAAAATAATTATCCATACTTTATATTTTAAGAAATATTAATATAATATTCCTTTTTGGCTTAAGCTCCTTAGCTTAGCCCTTTTCCTTAACTTTTAGCCCTACCCTTTCCCTAACTAGTGGATTTTAGTCCCCCATACTCTTTTATCGTGGTCGGTCTACGCGCAGCGATGTATTTTATATTAATGTTGAGACATATACAAAAGTAGGCGCACTGGCCTTTAACATCTAGGCTATTCGGCCTAATCAAAACATAAGCATCCTAGCTTATAATAACTAGCTCACCAGCCTATAAACGCAGCATATAAACAAAGGCTCCCTGGCCTCAAAATCGTGCGCACTCAAGTTGTTGCATGCGATATCCAGGAATGTGCACACTTCATCATTTTACTGTGCAGTACAAGTGCACACTATGCCATGAAATGTGCATACAAAATGATATCAAACAGCCCACCAGCTTAAGTACATTTTCATTTACATTACAATTGGGTTCGGCCTAAGGATATTACAATGCTGGAGCATTTTTGGAGCTGAAGATTGAAGAACCGGGTTGCCGTTCCTAATGAGTGAAGTCCTCTATGAGTTGCACTATAGCAAGAAGTTGCTACTGTTTGTTTTCCTTGATCATTTTCCTAGCAGTTATTTCCTTGGAGGTCCAGTAGTGATATTCTCGTTCACCTATGCCAAAGACCCTGATAAATGTTGCAGCCTCATGGACTGAGAGCAGTGATGGGGAACATTCCTTGGGTTGGGAAGGTGTGTGGAAGAGAGTTGGTGGAAATCGAGATAGTTGTAGGAGAAGGCCAATGGGTTATGTAACATTTTGGGGCCGCAACACCTATGTATTTATGGTTTTTGGGGCTGAAGCACCTATTTATATTTAGGCTAAAATGTCTGTGTGATGTTATGTCGAAGAGCCTATATGTTGATTAAAGGCTAGAGAACCTAGCATTGCAATTGTATGTGCACATGTATAGTGTTGTGCACTGAGACAGTGCAAAAATAAGGGGGAGGGGAATGTAACATCCCCAATTTTAATTCTTGCAACTTATAATGTAATTATATAAATTTCATTTAGGTTGGTGAGTTGATATGCTTGAGGTAAAGAGCCCATATTGATTAATATGGTCGAGGGATGAACTATGTAAATGTACATTGAAATGATTAATAAAAATGATAATCATTGGATGCCATATGAGAGGGATGAAAACAATGGGGGGATATGATTCCACAAGAGAAGGGGCTAAAGGGGGAATTGTCCGTGGTATTAATTCAAACCCACATTCTTGAAATTATTATCATTATGTATAAACCTTCTATTTGTTGTTGAGTGTTCCCAAAGCCTGTCATTCAATTCATGTAAGAGGTCGGGTGAGGAAGTCATCCCAATAGTTATGACAGCATGGGGCTGAAGTACAATCATCTTTGGGAAGAGTGAGAGTCAAGAAATCAAGGGAGAAGAAGGAAATTCGTATGGAAAAGAGAGACAGAATTTACATGGATATTTTGGGAAGCAAGAAAGGAGTTGAGTGTTGGGAAGAGCACCATCCATGTTGTGTTTGAAGGCAGCCATTGTTGGGTTGTGTTTATTACGATAAAGAGGCATGTGTGCCTGTGAAAACATGGTGTGTGCCTGAAGTGTATTTCCTATTAGGGAAATGGCTCAAGATCCTTGTGAAGGATGTTGTGAGCACTCATGAAATAGTTGAGAGTTCCTGGAGTCCCCAAATGAGACATTCCTAGCCAACTAAGTGCATTGGAATCCTTGACCATTAATAGTATAGCCCAATGGACTAAGAGCAGTGAAGGGGGTACATTCCTTGGGTTGTGTAGGTTGTGGCGAAGAGAACTGGTAGATTGGAACTGTTGTTGGAGTATAACCTGGGTTTTGGGTCATTGAGTGTGGAGAGTGGAAAACCAAGAGGGCCAAGCCTCCTTATGGACTCATAGCCTTAGCTTGGGGGTGGCCTACTATTGAGAGAAAATCAATAGTTATGCCTATGGCTAGGAGGTTCATCCTTCATATGCAGCTAGTTGGTTAAGTTTTATAAATAGATAAGTGTTTTGTTGCTTTATTATGATTATTTCGTTGTGTAAATGAATATCTAAATGTTCTATGTGTTTTTTGTGTGCTTATTGGATGCATTCACGTTTTTATAAATGTTGTTAGATGCATGAGTAAATCAGATTATTGTTTTGTTGTAGTTTTTATGGGCTTGCTACCCCTTGGTTTTCTTTTATATGTATGGGGCATTTTTAAATTCGTATTTAGCAAGCTAAGTCATTTTTGCAGTGACGAGACTTAACTTGGAGGTTGGGTATGTTACAGCTAGCATGATTGGTTTTGAAGGGTTTCATTTGTAGGGTGACCCAAGTTCAAAACCCACTGTAGTCGGGAGGACATGCCTAAAAAATCTAGCCATGCTAAGGCTTGGTGTAGCCTAGGCTGGGTGCGATCCCTAGGTGATTTTAACGACTTAGATGCCCCTAGGTTGTGGTTTCTTAGCCAAAGTCTAGTTCCATAATTCACAGACACACTAGCAAACAAAAAATTCAAATTGCACTAGCATTATTGGTTTCGAAGGGTTTCGTTTATAGGGAAACCCAAGTTCAAAACCCACTGTAATCAGGAGGAGACACCTAAAATATCCAGCCAACTAAGGATTGGTGTGGCCCAGGCTGGGTGCGATCCCCAGGTGATTTTGATAGCTTAGATGCCCCTAGGTCATGGTTTCTTATCCAAATACTACTCCCACAAGTCACATACACACTCCACAAATCTTAAAATGTGACATTACATATGAATCATAAGGTTATCAAAATGGAAGGATGATGTTCATCAATATTAATTTTTTGTTAGGATCTTCGAAAACAATTTAATTTATTTTCAATGTGATAGTTGTCAATGGTTGTTAACTTTTTATATCCAACATCATAAAATGAATAAAAAAACATACTTATCCAATTATATATAACCATAATAAAATGACACATTGACTATATAAATGTGTTGAAATAAAACATGTCAATATCATGTTTTCTTGCCATCACCCTGATTATATTCCTCACTTGGAATTATAACATTGTTGTTCTCGAAAAGATGTTTTGATCTTGGATTGTGTCTTAGTACGAA
>ML815021.1:26197-36948 GCA_009831015.1 Picea engelmannii | reverse complement strand
ATCATAAGTTTGGTATCAATCTCTAGTCTCTTCCTATGTACCTTTCACCATGAGAAGGCCTCCTTATATAACCTTGGAGAGGCCCAATCACTTGAGAGATCTCTGGGATAAGTTGAGGATTCCTCTCCTTCAGTTGAGGATCTCCCCTAAGATCATGCCTTGACCCAATATTCAAACCCAACTACCTTCAAATATTGAGGGGATTGTCCCTTGATTTTCTCCAACAAACCAAAAATTCGCTCAGAAAGGGTAGCGCTCCCCCAAAAGGGTGCACAGAGCGCTCAAACACTCCCTCAAAGAGGCCCAAGGAGCGCTAGAACTCCCTAACAGCGGGTAGGGGAGCAGTCCTCTCTAAAATCCATTTTTGAGTGGTTCTTTCAGTGGCAAAAGGTTTGTACTTCTTGTCAACTGATTTCTCTTCTTCAAAACTAGTCTTAAGTGTCCTCATGATGTCATTAGAGGCACGACATAGGCAAGATGACAGTATGATGTTTGTGAAATTTGTGACACTTGTGGTCAAGATGCGACACTTGCGAACAAGATGCGACACTTACAACACTTGTAATGATGACACTTGCGACACTATTGAAGTGAGTAATTTTGACGTGTAACAGATTGCCCCCCAAAGTACAAAGTTAGAAGACGTGATGACTGAAGTACTTTGTAGACTTTTTCGAGCAAGGGTATGGACGTAGAGAAACCAGAAATAGTTGCATACAACCATCAAACAAATATTATGACATGTTTCAAACCCAAGGCAGGCATACCTATGCTTGAGTGATAAAGAATTTTTAGGTATGGCCGCCATAAAATACACTACGGATCCATAATTATATTGATAAAAGGTATAGCCACTGAAGATACAATGTGGATCTATACTCCTATGACCTAAACTGATCATAGCCACGAAGAATACACAGTGGATCTATGAGATGACAAGACATATCCACGACCAATACAAAGTGGATCTATGTAACAGTATATGTTACATAGTTCAAAAGAAACTCCGTCGCAACCTGGACAAAGTATATATAAGAGATGACTCAACCCAGGGTCTTCTTATCGATCCCATTGTAGTACGAATCTAACCATGTGAAAAGATGTCCTGATGTCGAACATGGAAGAAACCACTTGATTATCGGTCAATGATGTAAATCGTTAACAAGCACGAGGGAGATCACTATTGATGTCAATTATCCCCAAGGTACTCTAGTACATTCCAACGAATGTGAATGAATGAGCTGGAGTTGAACATCCGTGGAATCACCCGATCAGGGGTCAATGATGTAAACCCACTGTCAGACACGAGGAGGCCTACCATTGAGGCATGTAGGTCCCAAGGTACTAACTGGTTTCTAAGTCTAGTTCTTGGAAAATGTGTTGAAGTCGACAGGAATAGACTCGTCACAGGAGGGCCTTGATGTATCCCCCATCAACGACACGAAACAGAAACATAGATGTAATTGGTGGATCAAATGAACATGGACTGACATGGGTATTTGAAACAAAAATATTTGTGATGGTTGACTCTCAAGGCAGATACTTCCCTTGAACACTGAGGCACAATAGTAGAAACATGACATGGACCAAAACACGATAATGCAGTGGATACTATGAATTTCATTGAGTGACCCAAGGAAGTAAAGAAAACTCAGAGAATTGGCTCAATGCAGAGGTTCAGCGGATTAAAATGTATGCAAATACAAAGTGTCATGTTCAAGGGTGACCGTAAGAGTTATTGGTAGTGTTCTCAAAAACTGCTTGGCTTGCTTCTTTCAATTTTTCCCCCATTCAAATAGACGAGTACCTCTTTTTAATTTAACGAGCTCAAGGAGGGTAACACATGCTCGATATGACTCACCTTCGGTAAGTCCCTCTTCCTTTGTTTAATGAACTGGAAGAAGTAAGGGTTAGTTCTCATATGAGTCCTTCAATGTGTAATTGTTTAACGAGTCCAGAGAAGGTAAACTCAGTGATTTTTCATATTTAGAGAGTCTGAAAACTACTTAAAGACGACTCCAATGTTGTCCTTTTTCATAATGTTAGTCTCGCGAGGCCAAATAAGAGATGAATTATCACTCGGAAGACGCCCTTTCAAACCTTTTAACGAGTGGGAAAGGAAGCAAGATCACTCGACAATCTTTTCATATTTAAAGAGTCTGAAAAAGAGTTTAAAGAAGACTCCAGGGGGTTCCTTTTTCGTGTAACCATGTGGGTCTGAAAAAGAGATAAAAGTTTACCCGGCTGCATTCTCATGTATTTACGAGCATGAGAAAGAACAAAGATTAAGCTCGATATGCCCCCAGCTTGAAAGTTGGGGGATTAACTCCAAAATGATCATCGAAGGCTGGAGACATCCCCCTCAAACTTCAATTCATTCACCGACTTTGAGGTTGTCACCAATTTCTCTACTAGATGGAGAAAAAGGATAAGGGTAGATGAAATGAAGGTTCAAAAGAGGTGATTGTTTCATTTTATAACAAGCTTGACATAGGAAAAGAACTATGCTCAGGGCTCTGGGTTCAATCCCCAGATTGTTGTTTCATTTTTTAACGAGCTTGCTACAGATAAGAGAAACTATGCTCGTGACCTCTGTTTCATTTTTTAACGAGCTTGCTACAAAGAAGAGAAACTATGCTCGTGGACTCTCCTTGATCATGGTTTCCAAGAGAATAACGCTCTGGAAGGATACCATGTCAAGGGACAAAACTCGGTCATGGCTTCCAAGAGATCTTCACTGGATGGAAGAAAATCACTCTGGAAGGAACACATGTCGAGGGCCACGACAGGGGTAAGGAGATCAGGCTCCAATAGCCCTACCAAAGAGATCACCATGTCAACTACCGGATCCAAATCATCGGAAGTTGAAGGCATGGGAGATGATGGAAAATCAACATCAGGAGGGAAGATAGAGTGTATATCTTCATGAACTTCTTCACGATGGGGGAAGAAAAGAGGATCAACGATGGTTATCATCCCGAGGTAGCTCATTAATGCTCAGCATTTTCATAATAGATTCATCGAAGGGAAAATTTGGGGAAATGTGGTCGATCGCAAATGACAAAGAACTTAACCATGATGGCATCGAGTAACTGTCGGGTGCCAATAGATGTTGGTCATCCGAAGAGGGAGAAGCGGATTGGACAACAACGTATGAGGTTTCGGCTAGACTAAGTGGCATGGTGTCACCTAGTGCATCAAATTCCAAAGGAATAGGTACAATCCAAGGGTCAGATGATTCCAAAGATTGATAAGCCATGGTCAAAATCATATCGACGGTGGAAATATGATGTGTAGGCGGTGGAAGTGGTGTAGGGAAGGTACCCATAAGGCTAGAATCTTTCAGCAAGCCAACACCAACGCTTTCATACGTGATCTTGTGATCTCCCAAGAAAGGAATGTTGTTTATAGCGGGAGCATGAGCATCGGTTGTACAGAAATCTAACTGATCAACAGTGACAATTTTGCCTTGATGAGGAAATTGTGCACATCGAAATATCGATGAGGCAACGACAGTCATAGTATAAAACCGACTTCTTCCAAGTAACAAGTTGTAATCGAGGGGAGAATCAACCACCTCGACATCAACGGTAATGGTTTTTCCACCCAACTGGATGGGCAGGGACTCTAAAATCCCATGGGGATGAAAACCTCACCCGTCGAATGTGCGTAACATCGTGGGGGATTTGTTAAGTGCGGGTGATTTTAAACTTTTCCAACACGCTAAAGACATAACACAAGTAGAGGCTCCCTCATCCAATATGGTTCGGTGAATTTTTTGATTGTGAACAACAACGTCGATTTGAAAAGCAAGTTGGTGGGAGAGTCGAGACATATAATTGTCCAGGTTAAACATGATATTGTTGGACGACTCGGGATAAATAGCGCCAATAGCGGCTAAGAGCGTTCTACGTTGACTGGGGCAATGTTGTGGAACTTCTAATGCAAACATAGCACACAGTTCTTGAGCCAAATCTTCAACAATGTTGTAGTTCTGAGCGGCACGTGAACTAGGATTAAAGGTAGATTTACAAATAGTGCTCTTAGGAGGGCGTAAGATAGAGTCAAACGTAGGTTTCTCAATCTGAAGTGGTCCCGATGGAGGATTAACTGATGGAGGACTAACAGAGGATGTTGATGGATCCGATAAAGTATCGGTATTGTTAGTGACTTTTCCTTTGCCAGGTTTAACCGGTCTATCATATGTCTTAGAGAGAGTGGTCAAATTAATCCCATTAAACATATAAATATGGGCACTTGTGGAGGCCTCATCATGAGAATGGCTAGAACTGCCCCCGGGAGAGGGGATTTGAGCAACCATGGATTGTTGTTGTGGAAAAGGATGAGTAAGCACAGCGGGTGGTGAATTTCCCTAGAAAAGTTTGGCCACTTCATTGCGATGTGGGTAGTCTCGAGTGTAGTGATCGTCACCACAAATGATGCATGGGAATTTCAGTGTCCATTGCGGTTGCTTTTCGGTAGCAGGTGTTTGAGCTTGATTGTTTGGTCGTTCATTGTTATTAGTATTTTTTTATTATTTTTTGTCTTCTTCTTACCTCCGGATTATTGTAAAGGGGCAGATTGAACTGCATGCACCTCAGAGATTTGATTTTGGGGAGAGGTAGAGGAGACTGTGGTCGACTGGGAAGTAGATTGAGTTTTGATGGAACTAATAACACCATCCGCATGAGATGAGGATGACGGCTTAGATGGATAGGCATTAGCTTGAGCAACATTCGGAAGAAACTCATACAAAGTACCAGATTGTGAATAATCCAAATCTAAGTACTGAGCCCAAGAAATGGTTTCTTCCTTGGTGACTGCGCCACCCATAGCGACATCGAGAGTGATCGGGGGTAAAAGTGATTTAGTAAACCACTCTGCCAATAATATGTCAGGAATGATTATTTTGATCATCCTTCGTCATCGTCTCCACTCATGAATATGGTCAGAGATATGCACGGAATTAGTTTGACGAAGGGAGGTTAAGAGTTCAGTACCCATCTCATAGCGAATAGGTAGTTGCAAGTGTGTGAGGAAAGACATGGCAAGGGAGTTGAAATCATGGAAAGAAGCACGTGGTAGTTCAATATACCACTTTGCTGCAGAGCCCGTATGTGTCTGCTAGAAAAGACGCAAACGTATAGAATCATCCATGAGGGAGTTTGATGAACACCACAAATGGAAAGTCATCACATGGTTATTTGGATATTCTCCAAATTTTTCGTCAAATTTCAGAATATCAGAAGGAAGTTTAGCTGGAATAATTGGCCAAATCGATGAATGAAAAATAGGATCATTGGTTAACCGAGACAAGTCTGGGAGATCCAGAGTTGCAAGGAAAGGCAGTTGTCAGTTAATTTGCGGATGATATTGGTGTGGCATAGGAACACCAGTAGGACCATAAACTGGGTTAGGTGGATAATTGTAACCAGTAGGTCCTCCTAAATACGGTTTTTGCTGACCAGGATAAACAGGATTCGATGATGGCTGAGAAACATTTGCATAACCTGGTGGGTTCTGAGCATTATAAGCCGGGTGATTTTCTTGCCCATAAGGAGGATAAACATTATGCCCTTGAGGAGGGTAAGGAGTAGACCCCAAAGGTGGGTACACATTAGGACCATAGGGAGGATAAGGTTGTTGTCCTTGAGGACCCCAGGTGGTGTTTGGGATGCCGCTCGGATAAGGTTGTCCATAAGATGGTCCGAAAGGAATGGGATTTGATCCTCCTCCTTATGGGTTATGATATGAGTGCCCCCCAACATGGGGTTGGGTAAATGTGCCTCCCGAAGATACTCCCTAGGATTGTGAAGGGTTTCCAGCAATTGAAGGTTGCCCCCCTGCCAGCGGTGGATTAATGACCGGGGTATGACTGGCAAAAGGAAGTTGCCCTCCGGAAAGAACATGAAAAGGGGGTTGTCCCCCGGGAGGGGTAGGCCCGCCATCGAATGGTGGTCTTCTAGGGGGGATAGGTCCGCTATATGGTGGTTTCCCTCTAGACAGTTGTATTTGGTTGGCAAGGGTCTGCATTCTCTGGTGCAAAGATGTCCCAGCAGGATCGTGCGGAACATGTGGAGTTGTAGAGTGAAAGTTTGTAAAAGTGGGGGTAGGGATCAAAGTTCCTTGGGAATGAGTAGAGGTGATGAGTCCAGCATCAGGATGGACTTGTGCTGACGTAATAGTAGGGTTAATGACCTGATCTATGGGGTGATTCATAGTTTGACCAGATGGCCCAGTTTCAACAGGAGGGTCATGAGGATTAAAGGGTTGTCGAATGGAGTCAAAATGCTCATAGAGATCACGTCCTGATGAAGTCCTCCATACAGAACGATCAGGTGTGGGATTTTTATCTACTACAGTGGTAGGACGAACAGGAGTCCTATACTCATCACCAAAGATTGGTTCTATGGATCCCATATATGTTTCGATAAACGCTCTCTCGGGTAACTGTGGGACCTCTTCGTCTATGACGTTCCCAAGGGAGTCTAAATGAAGCAAAAGTGGCTCAAGAGGTGTTGTCGACACAGATGTAGTGCAAGGAGTGGGATTCTCAACCGTAACCAAAGCACCTTCTGAATTTTCTAACGGAGGAGCAACAACACTCCCAGCATCATATTGATTTTCTACCTCTCCACAGTAGTTGTCTTCTGGAGGGTTAGGAAGTAAGGGTTGGTGGACTTCTGGAGGAAACCCTTGCATCCTACATGATCAACGAAGACTTTTATTGTCTACAGGCTCAATTTTGGAGAATAACAGTACACATTGAAAATCTAGGGCCAACTAACAAAAAGAAACAGCATACGTTAATAAAATCTAAGAATCAAAACCAAGCAAACAAAACTTCTCTCGATGATCGTACTAGTTGGTGATGAACTCCAACGTCGCGTGATCCAGTCAAGAAGGGGCTAAGATATCGTGGAATAGTTACAATGGTGACTTGCTTAACGGACTTTCACCTTGGTGCAAGCATCCATGCAGTAATTGTGGATTTACCCTCCAAGGAGCCCAAGTGAGTTTGACCAACATCTACTCCAGGTACAGTGAGACTTCCCTTCACCGTCACCTCGTGTAAGTACCTATGGATTATGGAAACTAAGGACACCAACTCACAGTCATCCCCTGGGTGGGTATAGTCGACAATCTGATCCGAACGTATGGGCAGGATAACAATTCCCAAATCAACTCGAGAGGCTCCCACACATAATTGTGGGTATACCCTCAAGTGACCCCCAATATACGATCTGACCACTACAAACAGTTGAACCACGGAGGGATAATCTCTGTAACTCACCCAAATGTGACCTCGTGTGTAACCCCTGTGTGAGAGGGGGATCCCAGAAAGCCTATACGACAATTGGATTTGACTCTCCCTATCTTAGGATGCTAATGTTTGTTTTGAAAAACTTTGGAGATTTGTACTCACAGCCTAATCCAAAGTGCTAATCCTAGTCTAATGTTGGTGGAAGATCCTAAAAACAAAATGTTCTAGATAATTTTTAATTAGCGTTCATTTTCAGCTGTTCTTTACTCAAGGGGTGTATGACAATGAAACTAATGGTATGATGACTCAATTCCCAAAAAATGCATAAAAGATGATAAGAAATCATTTCTTTCGATGAATGCCTATTTAAGGGAAAGAGAGAAAGTTCTTTTCACTATCAAACACTAAGATGCAATGTCCTCATGCAATTTGTTTCTCAATCAAATTCAATATAATGCTAAAAGAATTCAGAAATGCCTTCTAATATCCAAACCAATCACTAAAATATGTTCTTTTGCTTATATGTGAATGATAATCAGACGTAAGACTTCTAATGTCAATTGGACTTCAGGATTAAATAATGAGAAGCAAGCCTCACACAAAACAAAAATACACTCTCGTTGTGAATAAACAAGAAGAACAAAGATAACCAAAATTGCAAACAAGAAGCAAAAACCTCAAACAAAAGAGAAATGATGGAAAAATGACCTCAAAGATCAAATGGAAAGGTTCACAGACCTTTGGATTTCCTCACAAAAGTTTCCACTAAGTCAGATAAAGGAGAAGAAAACAACAAGTTAACTCTAGGTCAGCAAAGACAAAGAGTGACTTCAAGGCAAGGAAAGAAAATTTCAAATTCACAAACAAAAGAGGATCAATCCTTAGAAAATAGGGTGTTGAAGGCCAATCCCAAGATGGACTGAGAGTATGAAACCCTGAGCAAATGCAAAAGGCAAAAACTGAACTTAGAAACTGAAAAACTAGAGGATTTTTCACCAAAAAGGGGGTAGCGCTCCAGTGTAAGGGGCACCATAGCGTTCCAACTCTCTTTGTAAGACCACCAAAGAGCATTGGCACTCTGATAACAAGGAAAGGGGAGCGCTCTGCTTCAAAAGGTTAGAAAAATGCCCAGAAACTCAAAAAATCAATGAAATTCAGTCAATCAGGATGATCATGATGAAATAAAGAGGCAATCAAAAAAATCTAAGAATCAAAGAGATTATGGAGAAGGTTAAATGAGTGGGAAGAGGGCCAAAACAATATCTGGGAAAGGAAACAAAAATCAGATCTCCTCCCTAATGGAGTCGCCAATTTCTGTTACAGGTGAATCCCCCTGCGGACAAGTGGATTCCCTCTTGGTCTCTAGACTCCTAAGGCCAAGAAAGAAAAGTGTTTAACATGGACACTGACATCCTTTTAGGTCTAATCAAGCTAACATATGAAGGAGATGAAGAAAGATATGTACCTTATTAACGACGTTTGTCCCTGCAAAGTCCAAGCTGAGCTTCAATATTGAGCTCCCTGATAGGTCCTGTAGAACAAAAAAAGATACAATGGACTTCCTACTCTACTGATATTAGCTCAAATATAGATCTATCTACTGAATACAAACTCATGTGGAACAAACATAAGTTTGAAAGAAACAGGCCAAGCATTGATTATTAATGGGAACAAGTAAAAGTACTTACAATCCTTTGATGAAGGTGCAACAGCTTCTTCCAGTTTTCCTTGCCCAACCCCTTTTCTCAATTAATCTACACTGATTGCTTTGATGGCATCTCACTTATGAGATCGTAAGTGTCACATATCCAATCTCTTTTGTTCATACCACTTATAGGATCATAAGTTTGGTATCAATCTCTAGTCTCTTCCTATGTACCTTTCACCATGAGAAGGCCTCCTTATATAACCTTGGAGAGGCCCAACCACTTGAGAGATCTGTGGGATAAGTTGAGGATTCCTCTCCTTCAGTTGAGGATCTTCCCTAAGATCATGCCTTGACCCAAGATTCGAACCCAACTACCTTCAGATATTGAGGGGATTGTCCCTTGATTTCCTCCAACAAACCAAAAATTCGCTCAGAAAGGGTAGTGCTCCCCCAAAAGGGTGCACAGAGCACTCAAACACTCCCCCAAAGAGGCCCAGGGAATGCTAGCACTCCCTGACAGTGGGTAGCAGAGCACTTCTCTCCAAAATCCATTTTTGAGTGGTTCTTTCAGTGGAAAAAGGTTTGTACTTCTTGTCAACTGATTTCACTTCTTCAAAACCGGTCTTTGAGGTGTCTTAAGTGTCCTCATGATGTCGTTAGAGGCACGACATAGGCAAGATGACAGTATGATGTTTGTGACATTTGTGACACTTGTGGTCAAGATGCAACACTTGCGGACAAGATGCGACACTTACAACACTTGTAATGACAACACTTGTGACACTATTGAAGTGAGTAATTTTGATGTGTAATAACTATAAGAGCCAACATAATATGTTCATTCTTCATGGAAAATCATAGGAGGATATTTTTATTGATCACTACCATTGGCCAAATGGAAGAGTTGGTGTTTTGGAGGGAATATGGTTTAACTCTATCCATGGCTATGCTCAATCGAAGGATTTGTACTTCATCCTTGAATTTACCCATCCATGTATCATCTATATGCTTCATGGCTATTGAATCTATTAGGATCCACATAACTCCTATCTCACTTTTGTGCAAGGCATGCCACCCCTATACTTTCTAGCCCCATCCCAAGTCACCCCCATGCACAAGGACTTATGTTGCCATCATTGTCAAGTTAAAGGGCATATGATCTTCTTCCACGAACATTTTACCCAAGTTACAACCTCTTTCACTAGTTGTTTGCATGCTCTTATCTTGAACTGCTCCACAGTCCTTGAAAAATATTGGTTCAACTTGATCATGAAGTTAATTATATACCCTTCTATAGTTTTTTTTACCTAAAAATCAGTTGCTCCCATGTCTTCATGACCAAACCTCTACAACACAACCAATTTCTAGATATTCCATCGAATTTCCTTCCTTCTCTTCTAGGCTAGTCTTGAGTTTTCTCCCATTTTTTCAGCCACTTGAATAGTACCAATGAGAACTCTACCAAAACAATCTCGTAACTATCATGATCATCATGCATCCATCGGGATCGTTTGCTATGAACAACTATTTCTCAAAGTGATCGATCTGCCCAACCCACCAATCCTCTATGTATCCTTCGGTCAACTCACTAGTCATGTTGTTAGAATTCCTTATACATAATGAAAGGTCACATCAACGTAACCATTTGTTGGTTTGATTTCAAACCAAGGTCCACATGGGTTTCCAACAAAAGGGGTCCATTGTAGTCTAAGCACTAGCATATTTAATTCCCAAGGAGGGGAAGGTCTCACCCAAAGCGTTGTGCCAAGATGAAAGATAATATGGGAATCATGTAGCATGCAGGTCACGACTAACACTTACATCAACTAACATGGGATT
>ML815020.1:120551-132359 GCA_009831015.1 Picea engelmannii | reverse complement strand
TAGAAAGACAAATTAGCTGTAGAATATATGAAAACATGCATATTTGTACATCAATATAGATAGAAATGGCATCCATACTACATAGTTCATCAATGATTAATCATTCGAGCATCAACCATCTAGATTCTAGATTCTAGCAATTAGTAGATTCTAGATTCTAGAGTCCTCCATGTCATAATCATCAAGATTGGCATCACTACCACTGCTCTCTCCTCCATCCTCCTCCTCCTCCCCTATATCCAATGCAATCCGTGCATTTGTTGATGTGGAGGATGACCCGTCAAGAGGATCGCCATCATCAAAAGTGACCGACTCTAGCACTAGTTCATTAAGATCCAAGTTGGCTAATGCCAACTCAACGCTGTTGTTCAAACCCATATCATCAAGAAACACATCCCACATATTTGTCTTTCCCTTCAACCACTCTTCTCTCTGCCTGTATATAAGACGGAGGTTGGTGTGCACATACACCACTAAGTCAACTAACACGACGACAAAGAGAAGAGTTCAACAGAAAAGTTTATACTTGAGTGAAGGGTACATTTTTACTGGGGTCGTGACAAAAGAGTTCAGCAATCAATGCCACCAACATCGAGGTACATAAAGGGCTTGGTTCTCTTGATTAAATGTCAGTTCCATACCCTCATACATTATAGAATCCAGTGGAAACATTGCAATCTTGCCATTCTTGAAATCTTGAAAACTGTTGAGTCTGCTGAATTTTGAATGGGACCTAAAATTCTACTTTCTCCATATGAAGTCCAATGAGGTTGGAACCACTCTCAAACATCCTGAAACAATTAATGGTAATGTTAAAAATTTAAGTAAAAGAAGAATGCTCCTTTAACTTTAAGAATTTAACATTACCATTAATTACTATGGTGGGTGAAATGGAGGGGGTGGGGACCTCTTTAAATAGCACTAGTAAGGCAAAATAACCCTCAGCTGCACACCAAAACACCTCATTCCCCCTTGGAAGCGCACGGACCTTCCTCGGAAGTGCATGTGAAGCGCCCTCTGAAGTGCGCTTCGGAAATGGCAGGCTTCGGAAATGGCACGAAGCGTGCTCAAGAGCCCCGAAGCGCGCTTCAGCCCGAGCTTCCTGGACGCACCCGCCCGGATCGAGCTTCGGGGCTTCGAAGCGGGGGGGGAGGAAGCTTCCGGTAACACTGATCAGTAGTGCTTTGGCCAATAAACTAATAAAACTGGGAAAAAAAGGGGCTGTGGAAGTCTGCTAAATTTCTTGAGAAATGAATTGAAGTTGATTGGTACCCTAGGGTGATGGAAATTGAAGAAGTAAAATAGTTAAGAAATCTTTATGTTTTCTTAAGAGGATGCCTATAGTGCTAAGATAATATCAACACAAGCCTTATGGCCATGTTGAAAAAATATGTAAACAACACTAACAGGAAAATCCAACTTCTCTACCCAAAGCCTAAAACCAGTCTTTACCTTGTGTAGGTAGAAGTTTAGAACCTTAACACAGCAAACTGGAAATTTTGTATCAAACTGATACTATGTTGGAAAACTTTGTGCTATGAAATAAGACTCCAGATTTATGAATTTGGATAACTAGTAAAAGCATTGATAGCTCAAAACCGCACAAAATAGCAAGTGGAACTAGTTTAATTAGTTTACTATTATGCTCATAATTTTTTATGCAGAGAATAAGGGAATAGAATTAAATATTAGTCTCTAAATTGCAAAATAGAGCCACTACTACTGCAAATACTGATAGAATCTGAAATGCTAGCAGGAACAAACCCGAAAAGAGCATAAATAAAAGACAGAGATATGAAATGCATGTAAACCACAAACAGGTTGGGGTCTCCTGCACACCTGAATGGATTGCATCTGCAAATACAAGAATTGGAGAAGACTTCTCCAAGAGATCTCTATTAATGGAAAAAAGCATTTTTTTGTAATTTAGCTCGCCTTTATAGTAATATAATACAAAAAAGATCACACAGGATTACCTGTAGCCTGCCACTTGGGAAACCAAGACCACAGTAATTCAAAAAACCAGTGTTTGTCTTGCTAGATGTCCAGACAGATTTTTACTTTCACGTTCTTCAAAACAGTAAACCCTATATAGCTTATGATAGCAACATAAAATATAAAAAGCAAAATCTAAAGGAGGAAATCAGTTCCTCTCAGGACAGATTCCAAAACAAAAAAGAACCTGTTTTGGCCGGCCCAGAAGGCTGTATGTCTATTTCTACCAGCTCTAAGTGGCCCCCAGTGCATCAGGATCTGCATCAATGAGAATAGGGTTGGAGGAGGTGCTTTCTGATCCTTGAGTATGCTCAGCTGGTGCCAGAGGGTCATTCTCGCTGTCCTGAGGGTTGGATAAGATGATGTCAATATCAAAAACAGCTCTGTAGACTGCCTCAAACTTTCTGTCCATCAGATCCAGTTTATGAAGGATAGCCTGCTGTTGCTTCTCCCTTTCCTCCACTACCTGGTCTATAAAGGCTTTATTCAGCCAGTAGAGTTCACTGGGCCTGACGATTTGGTGTCCCCAGTTCTTGAAAATCCAGTGTCAGGAATCCAATCCTTGAATTCTGCTTCAAGTTGATCATTGGATAGCTTTCTTCTTTTCTGCAGAACCAAATTCTGCATATGGACAACCTCTTCCCTCACTTCAGTAGAAAAACGTTGGTGGTAATCAAAGGCTGCTTTCATGGCATCCTTCTGTAATGTTCCACGGGGCATCCCCCAGGGTTGGGGGTGCACCCCCCTCGCTTCCCATGCTCTGGGAACATGGGGGCACCTGGGGAAACGTTTACCCACACCCCCTTCCTTAGGAAACGCAGGGAAACATGTCCCCGGTGTGGGGAGCATGTTTCCCAAAAAGGGGGACAGTTTGGGCATCCCCCCTCAAAAAGAGGGATGCCTGGGTACCCCCCTCCTGAATTTTTTCCTATAACCCTTAAAATTAAAAATTAAAAAAACAAGGCATAAAGCCTTCTAAAGATTAAAACCTATCAGGGATGATTTTAGGGGCTAAATTTCGCTCATGGGCTAATTTTCCATGGTTTTTTCCAAAAAAAGATTCGTCATTCTAAAAATGATTCGCCCAAATTCTATAGAATAAAATTATTTTACCTTAAAAATCGCCAAAATTTTATACAAACTATATAAAATCCTTAGAAATTTGAATATTTTTACAAAAATATTGCCAAACATTTTATAGTTAGAATCTGAAGGATTAGTAAGATTCCCCAAGGTTTATACATTTTAAAATAAATTTACATCCTTAAAATCATCCCCGAAACCTATCTCTATCTCACATGCAATGTTCATGCAGCAGATGGATGTAGCGGACCAATCAATGGGATTGACTCCTTGATGCTCATTTTATTTTCAGTGTTCATTGTCCATTGTTAATTTTCAGTTTTAACTTTTGAGTCTTGACTCTAGATGTTGATAACCTCAGACCGATTCTTTGACTCGTCACTCTTTACTATTTTTGAGTAATTTCAATTTACTATTCCAGACTTCAATATCTACTATTTTTCTTAGTACTATTTAGATTTTAGAATCTAAGTCATAGGGTTCGCCGAACTTGAACCCCGAGGTTCGAAATTCTGCAAACCTCAAAAAAAAAATTAGATTCGTTGAGGTTTGCCAAACCTCAAAAATGAACCCTCGCCACCGCCTTGTGTATCGTATTTGAGCCTTGAGGAGAGTCACTGCAGTGACTCTTCTGCGTGGTAAAGCCCTCCACTTGGGCCTCTGCCACTATGCTTGAAAGTTGAGCCTACCCTCACCGCTCGAGCCTCCAGGCTTTGCCTAAACCTCACTACTCGGGCCTCCCGTCAAGTTTAAACTTTGAAGTGACCATAAACTTGCCACTCAAGCCTCAGCCTCATCCCTCGGCCTCACAGATGACCACTACTAGTTTAGTTGCGGCCCAATAAAACAATCCGTGAATTGACTAAGACTGTTGCACAGTCTACGATGAAGTTTGAACCTGTTTTAAATTTTGAAGTTGAAGTTTAAATTTCAATAAAGAAATTGATTTTATATGATTAAGTTATTCTTACTCTCATATATATTTATTGACATTCTTTTTTATTGATTCTTTATGTTATATTCTATTTAAAATATATATATATAGTCAAACCTAAATCCAAACCTCATCTGAACCCTATGTTACCGGATCCGGACCCTCTAGATGTTGGATCCGCGGATCCGCCCAAAAACGGCTAGGATCCGCCAACAAGACGTTTCCATTTGCATCAGAAATGGATCCCACCTTTTGGAAACGCATCCCGGTTTCTGTCAACCCCACACACACGGATCCCAAAGGGTTTTCAGCGTAATTTATACAATTAAATTATTAATGCATTGTGTTTACTTTTATACAATTAAATTATTAATGCTTAAATTATTTATACATTTAACATTTAAGCAAACAGTGAAATACCTCTCCAACTCAATCTTAGTTTCAATTTTTAACACTTTAAGGTTGTGAGACCAGAGCTTTAAAATCTTTGAGTTCGCCTCTAAAATCTGTTGTGAGGCCCGAACTTTAAGTCTGTCAGTTTGCCTTTCTAATGTAGCAAGTTAGTTTGGCTATAGGCCCTTGATTTAGTATTTACTATTATCCTTTTTATATGATATTATGAGATGATGCCTCATGATTTCAGTCTACAGATTTACAAATGATTTAATGATTTCAGTTCTAATGTTTTGATTCATGAATGGTTTTGACTCTTAACTTTGAATATATATTTTAAAATTTTTAAATATTATTATATTTTTTGTACGTGGCGTTTCCCCGTCGTATCCGAATCCTGGCTTTTCAAAAATCTGGTGGATCTGTATCCGTTCCTTGGTAACTTAGTCCGAACCTTATTGGAAAATTCAAAACCGAATCGAACTTAACCCGAACTCAAACCTGAACCGTGTGATAGTCTAGAATGATGAATGATGAATCTGAATCAATGTATAAAGTATTTCATTTATGAATCAATATATTTCATTTATGAATCTGACTCTGAATTTGGTATTTACATTGCATAATGATGAATTTGCATGGGATGAATTTGCATTGTTGGGATTTAATCATTTTTATTTTTATAATATTTGAGACAAGCCCCCCTATGCTAGGGACCCCGATGCCCCCCCATCCCCCATGAATTTTCCTAAAATTTGAGGGATGTCTCCACATGTCCCCATGTGCATTTGTCCACTCCCACACTCCTGCATCCTGGAACTTGGTGGAACATTGTCCTTCTGGGCCCTGGTAATGCACCAAGGAGGCTTCTCTGGACTAGATTTTTTAGCATTTTGCCTAGGCCCCTTCCTAAGCCCACTTTTGCTAGATTCTGAGATGAATTCATTGTCAAAGTTTGGCATTTTGGTATGTGGGAGTGAAACAGGAGTGACAAGAGGGGGGTAGCGACTAAGGGTAGAGGATAGACCTAGTGACTGGGGGGAGAGGGCCAAGGCCCAGAAAGAATTCACCCACCCACAAAGAGAACCAAACAGAAACCTTTACTACCAACAGACTTAATCTTAACCAATTGTGGATGGGTATCATTATTTCCCAAATCTATGAAAAGATGGGCCACAAAATAGAGAATTTTGAACCAAGAAACTAACCAAAAAATTCAGAGTCCTGCCAAGGGAACCAAACTTGGAGGAGGAACCATCACCACCAGGGAATCCCATCACCCTTGCACCTTCAACTTTCCACTTATCTCTGTCATTGGGGGGGACCATTTGAACTTAAAACCCTGTTTCATCCATAATGTCGCTCAAGGTGGGAATTGTTATCACAATATCTTGCACCTTTGTGCAAAGCCTTTCACGAGGGGTAAGACAAGTGTAACATGGAAGTGTTACCACTATCACCTTAGCAATCACTTCCCTTGTTTTAGTGGAGGATGAAATCCAACACAAGGGAGGCTTCCCTAGCAGCCTCAAGGAATCCTATAGCAAGAAGGGATCAAGTCTACGGCCTCCTTTGTTGGTTACTCAAACACACCACCACCAAAGAAAAAGGTTTGAAGGTAAGTACAAGGTAGTTAATAAGGCAATTTCCAGATTTGCATGTGTATGATATCGAAGACAATCAATGATGTTTAACAAGTTAAAATAGGTCAAAGAGATATCTCGAACATTACAAACAAAAGAAAAGTTATGGCTGTTGCAAAACTTGTGTAAAAGATAATGAACTTCAACAACATATCAAGTTATAACAGCAGCAATAAATCAGCCCTTTAAATAAGTAAGTGTGCAATAAACTAGCGCTGAAAATCATAAGTTAAACTAGGGTTCAATAAACAATCACTTGCTGAAATGTAAATGGCATATAACAGCTATAAGGATGCAAGACGTCAAACCCTAGAGGGCTGAAAATAAATCAGCAATGCAATAAATGATGACCAAATCACTCTAAGATGAAATATACCAATAAAACCCTAGACGTCAAGCACAATAATGGCTGAAAGTTCAAGGAGCATTGCAGCAAATCGTTATCTAACCTTAGGGCAACAAGAAAAAGGTAAATTTTAGTGTTTGAAACCTACTCCAAAGGAGAAAGACTAGTGTCGTTTATTCCTCTTGGGCATATGGGGTCAAATTATGAACTTTCTGGGAGACAAGGTAAATCTTTGGGTAAAACCCTAAAGTAGTCCACTACAAACCTTAGGGACTTAACCAATAAAATGACAACTAGGGTAGTCCTCTAGAAACCCTAGAAATCGTTTTATGCCTTTTGACAAGCTTAAAGATGGATCTTGGATAAAACCCTAGAGTAGTCCACTACAAACCCTAGAAAGCTATCCTATAGAAAAACACCTAGGGTAGTCCACTACAAACCCTAGAAATTTTCCCTATGTTCTTTAACAAGCTTTAAACAAATGAAATCAAGGGAAGGCACTCCACTATAAACCTTCCTAGAGTTTCAAGATACGATTTATTCAAGAGAAGTACAAGGTAACATGAACTATCACCACTTTGATAAACATATTTACACTTAATACATTCAAGAAATAAACCAACAAAGATTTATAAAGAGCACTTACTAGGTAAATCAATGATCATCCATGAAACCCTAACCATGAAAATCATCCATCAAAACTTGAGAAGCATCCAAAGAACATCTCCCAAAGAAGGTGCATAAGTCATCCATAGATGAAGAGAAGTAAAGAAGAGAAAATTAGTAGTAATCCTCCGCAAGTTGCTATGATTTACAAAAGAGAGAGCACTTACTCTACTTATAGGAGGAAACCAAGTGCTTCACCTCTCTAAGAAGCCCCTAAAACATAAAAATCCATGATACAAGGTGGATAGGTCTAGGCCGACACCCAAAAATGCCTCTAAGATAAAGATACAATGCTAAAAGTTAAAACATGAAAACGTTCTCTAAAAACCCCACACATGTAAGTGTATAACGCCCAAGAAGGGTGACATCATCTCCAAATGGGATACAAATGCTACAAAAGTCATGTCTCTCCCCAAAAGGTGCAAAGTATCATCAAAAGTCACGCATCCTCATCAAGAAGGTCACATTTCCTCATCAATATAGTGCCAACACATCATCCAAGTACTAGGTCAGCTCAAGCAAGTATCACATCACCCTCATGTATGTCATCATATGTGCAACGTCCAAGGTCAAAATGATGACGTCATCAAATAGAAGGGCTCCATCACCTCTCCAAAGAGGTGTACCAACATCATCAAGGCCACGTCATCGAACCAAGCTCCAACATCCTTAAGGAGTGTATGACATCATCAAGGACTCAAGGTGACACAACAAGCTCCATATGCAACGTCCTAGGTAAATAGTGCAACGTCTCAAGTCCAGGAGGTGGTGAGGGACACCAAGAGGCATACCAAATCATCGCAAGACCAACACTCATCATCAAAGTTGCAACGACCTCAATGAAGTGGAGGGGAAGCATCATTAACGTCCTCCAAAGGACCATGTCAAAGTGTGCATCATCATCAAGTAAGGCCTCGGAGAATCAAGTGAGACCAACCATCATGGATACAAGAGTCGTTAGAATCATAAAAACTCAGTCACAAGTTAATGCAAAAGCCACGTAAGTAATTCACATTAGGTATCTTCTTCAAACTTCACACTAGCTTATGACTTTATGCAATTTGCCAAGTTTATGAGAGGACCATCATAGAACCTTGTTAGGTGTGACAATACCCAAGTAGAGGAGTATTTCTCGAGAAACCCATCAAAGTGTAAGTGTGAGTGAGTGGTATAACATGGGATTTACTTCATGGTCATGGTGTCATTGACATGCAAGGCCGCGTGTGATGTTCATCTCCATTAGCACCTTTGTACAGGGAGCTCTTGGTGCATTGAGTTACCCTTTCCTCGGCACTATTTCTTTCCACCCCTATCTTGCCTTTTGATATTCATTTATTTACTTTGCAAGCACCTTTTCAGGTTTATGCATTTATTGCATCGGGATTCAATTAAGTCCTTTCTTAGATATGTATCCAGTGCATTAGGACTTGGGGTGATGGCCTCATAGCGAGGGGGTAGAGATCAAGCTAACTTGGCTTTTGATTTATCATTCATATCCCTTTATTTCTTTTGCATTTTGAATTTATAACATGCTCTTTCCATTCTTTTTACCAGCTTCGGGCATTCAAGCCCCTTCTTCTCATAAGAGAATGCAATATAGACCTTTTGGGGATACATGTAACAGCCATTCCCAAAAGATAGGACAACGAAAGGAAAACAGATGGAAAGTGTTAAGTATGAAAAGGTATGGGTACATTACCTCTATCAAGGCCTCCCATTACTACCCCTTTTTCCCAAGAGTGGCAAGACATGACTAGAGTACATATGATGGCCACCAAGGTGAAACAAGGAAAAAAGGATAACTTCTAAGCATCATGATTCATTACTTGACTTCAACCCATGATCCTTACCTAAATGCCCAATACATTAAATGTAAACACTTTGTATGAAACAATGGCTAATGTACCTCATGTCTGTTGGACCACCATCATCGGATGAGCATGTTGATCAAGTGAATGAATTGAGCAATGATGAAGAAGAGGCATCTGAGGCGTTGTTGTCTATGGAAAATGTTGGTCATCTACTTTGGGACCAATGTCTGCAATGTGGATCATGAAGAATGATCTCCTCTAGTTACCCCTATGTGAGGGGGGTAATAGGAATGAGCCTAAAATCATGCCATCAACGGCACGACGAACAAGTTGGCCCTACATTGATCGCATCCATTGTCCTCCTCCTCCCTATCCATGTTCATGCAGATAGGACACATTAAGGAACGTGGGGCTAGCCCCAATCCCAACCGATGTCACCTCATCCAGGAGCTATTAATCAAAAAAAGTTGTTTTCATTGATAAAAAGAAAAAAATAATAATAAAATGATTCAGATTTCATTAATATCCCAACCGATGACACCTCATCCCAGAGCTAATAATGGAAAAAAGTTGTTTTCATTGATAAAAAGAAAAAAAAATAATAATAAAATGATTCAGATTTCATTATAATACAGAAGATATACATGCATTTTACAAAAAGAAATAGATAGATTGATTACAAGAAAGAGAGAAATCCCCATTTATACAACAAGAAAGTGAAGACCTAACTTATAGCCCAAGCTATGAGGTAATCAAGCCCTTATTTGGCTAATTAATTCTAAACAAACTAATTATTTATTTTAGACCTTATTTCACATAAGTAGCCTTGTACAAATATTATAATAATGTTGAAAATGGTGTAAGCTTCACTTTCAGCCATGGTCGGCCTTATATCGTAATCATTATTATACTTCTAGGTTTGGCTAAAGCGGACCTTGTACAAGTAGGATCATAACCCCCCTTGGGGAAAGCGCCCTACCTCTTGAGTTGTGTATTTATACATGTTATCGCACAATTTGTACTTTGCCCAAAGCTCAAGGCAAGTGGATCAAATTGCCATAACTGGCAATAACCTACCACTGTCACCACAGTAGGAGCTCCCTTTCTCTTTAGGGGAAAGCACAAGGCCACCCCAGGGGAGACGTCCCTGGTGACTAAAGGGGGTAAATAACTTAGGTCAAATGAAGATTCTTCCCATCTCACTGGTCACCTTTGAGTTTAAGTCTTGGAGGATGAAGCCTAAAAGAGTTGGTGACTTGCAAGGAGTTGTTTATTAGCAGAGAAGGCACAAGCAAGTATTCAAATGATAATGTTGCTTCAATCAAGACTGAATAAATCAGATAGCCCAGTGAGTGCAATAATAAATGATGCTATGCTTTAACAATTAATGGCAAGTACAAATATAATAGCACTAGATGATAACAAGTATCCCTCAAAGTGATTAATGAAGTAATAAAGGGCTATCGACTGCAATAAGTCCAGCAAAGCTTTGACAGCAAGAACAATCTATGAAGTTGATAATGATTTGTCAAGTGCTAGAAAGAAGAGAAAACGCAACGCATAACCAATAGCTCAAAGTCTAATGAAGAATCCAAGGGGTTATAGCGAGATTAGTTCTATGTGCAGGCTAGCTTGAAGTCTAGGGAAGAGTTCAAAACTAGGTGGTTGTCGGTTAGAAGTTAGAGTTGCAAATGACAAAGGTCCATAAGGAGTTTTGGTCATGCAACAAAGAAAGGTTAGCAGGAGACAAAGTCAAGTCCCAAAGGAGTTGATCCTTGCAACAAAAGTAGGTTAGTAGAAGAGGTCATTCGGATAGTTTAAAGAGGTTGTTTGAAGGTTTTAGCCCTTAGGGGTTGAGACCTAGGGTTTCAACTAGTGCCTTGTGTTGGGTAAAAGGGAGTCCAAGGATGGCGTTTAGCTTTATGAGGAGGAAATGGCGAAGGATCTAAGGTCAAGGTCAAGAGAAAAGATTGTGGAGAAGTAATGCTTTAGTCCTCCAACAACTTTCTTTTGAGCAAGAAGCTTCTACAAGTGTAGCATAAGCTAGGCCCTTGGGGTTCTTGCCTCCTTGAGCTAAGATGTTGAGGGTAAGATCTTAGAGGTAGGGAGGAGTAATGACCTTAGTCCCCCTATCCTCAGACCTAGTGGAGGAGAAGTGCTAGAGAGTATCCTTGCTAGGCCATAGGGCATCCCTCTTCCTTGGTCTTAGAAGTGTGACGTCACCTTAGGAAGCTAGGTTTAGGTTCCCAGGAGAGTCTAGGTCAACACCTTTAGAAAGCTAGGCTTAGGTTTCTAGAGGTAAGACAAGGAAAGGAAGCTTGACAAACAAAGAATGAAGAAGTAAATAACTTATCTCTCCATACTTAGGGTTTTAGCATGCAATTTCATAATCTTCCATATACAAGCAAGCAAAATAGTCTAGCAAGTATAAAAAATGACTAATAACAAAATTTTACTTATACCAAGAATAATCATGCATCAAGCCACAATTTGCCAAGAGAAATCCTTTGGGGCCTCTAGAGGCCAAGCGCCCTACATTTTAGGCTCAATGTTCTACCTTTAGGCCTCAATGTCACCCTAGAAGGACATGACATCACCCTTGGAGGTGTCTTTAGATGATAATTAATTTTTATTATGTCAAAATTGAATTTTATTGTAAATTAGCCAGGTCGGCCTTATTTTGACCTGAAAATTAATTAAAAGTCAAAATTTTGTATAAATAAACATAAAGTGCTCTCATTTTTACATCACAACTCACCTCTCACAAGAGGGAGAACTGAATTTTTTGCCCTAAAGGGGTTATTGGCTGAAAATACCAAGGCACACTTGCTTGGAGGCTATTTTGGATGCATTTTGGATCATTTCTTGGTGAAATTTTGGCAAATCTAGGATTTTTGTGCTTGATTATTCTTGGTGAAGTAGGTAAATCTGCAATTT
>ML815020.1:49889-62310 GCA_009831015.1 Picea engelmannii | reverse complement strand
GACCCAAGGGGGTCTTGCCTTTCCCCCTGAACGTTGGCCTTGGGAGGCCCATGACGTCACCCTTGTGACCCTTGACGTCACCCAGTGTCAGATGGACATGATGGAGGCAGTTGTGTGCCAAGTGGCACGTGTGGCATGATTCGAAGGCCTTGGAAGGCCTAAAGTTTTGCTCATGGAGGCCAACGTCTCACTTATGAGGCCCAACGTCACCCTAGAAGGGCATGACGTCACCTCTTCTACACATTTTAGGGTTTAATTTGTAAATTTTATGTAAAAAAATGGATTTTTGATGTAACTAGCCATGTCAGCCTTTTTTGACCTAATTTGTAATTAAAGGTCATTTGAATTGTATAAATAAGGGAAAAATCCCATGAATTTTTTCATCAACTTTCACTCACACAAGTGTGAGGTCTGAAATTTGGCCTCTTTAAGGCTTGTTGGATGAAATTAAGTGGTGCACAATTCTTGGAGGAGGCTTCTTTTGGTGATTTTTGACATTTTCATGGTGGAAAGTCTTCAACCAGGGCATGTTACTAGATTATTCTTGATGAATGTAAGTGAAAATCTGCAATTCTTCTTTCATGGTTATGGTATCTTTTACTTTGCATTTACTAAGATTATGAAATTGCTAGTGTGAAACCCTAGGAGAATAAGCACATGTTATTGTCCTTCTCTCAATAGCTATCCACCTACTTGATTTTGCTAGAAGACACCTCCATTGAAGCATATGCTAGAGCCCTACCTTTGTAGCACTCTAACACTATTTCTTCATTAAGCTTTTATTTATCTCAAACTTGAGCTAAAGAAGAAGGAAAACCGCTAGGGCCTAGGGTTACCTACTTCCTAGTAGTCGTTTTTCTTCTAGGGTTTGGATGATTGAGGCCTTGGGTTACCAACACCTCAACCATCCTCCCTCTTGTCTTTAGTTCACATATTATCATTTTTTTCCCTCGGGATTGCTGCTGCAAAAGTGACTCCACTAACCCTAAAGGCACTAGTTTACACTTTACATTTGATTGATTGATGAAAACAACCCTTAAACCTTCTACTTCAAGCTCTTTGCTAACCATTCCTAGCCCTAGATTAGACTAACTTACGAACATTCTTGTTGCTGTTACAAAAGTAAGTTACAGCCATATATTACAGCAGTAAAAGCTCCTACAAGCAAGTGTTAAAGTTGATTTTACATTGCCTCCTTTGCTTCTGACAAATGCTAGCACATTGCCAATTCTAGGTTATCATTTTGGGTCATTATTGAAGCTTGTTTAAGGCATAATTGTGAAGCTATCATTATATATACATTGTTGTTCTAAATTTCTGTTTGCTTCATCTTGTATATCAGCTTATTGTTTTTATTGAAAGTCCAAGGTTTTACGAAGCACTAATATCAATTGTTACTTGCATATAGTGTTTTCTTGTTCTCTTGTTCTGGGCAAGTACACTTAAGCAAATCTTTGCTTCATCTTATTAAACCTTTGGGACTTTCTGATCAGTGTGAGAGGGGAAGAACTTTTCTTGATACTATTCCCTTTGCCTTCTCAAACCCCTAGGTCACTAGGGACGTCTCCCCTGGGCTTTCACCCCTAAAGAGAAAGAGGTGTCTTATTTAGGTGACAGTGATAGGACAACCTCATGTTACACAAATTTATTGTTCACTTGCCTTTGGCTTTTGGGCAAGTACAAATTGTGCGATAACACCTCCAACAGGTATGTCTCGGTGACTACTTTGCTTAAGGACAAAATAGTAGGCTCTTGCTCCTTTTATGCCTAATTTCTTCATAGGTTAAAATGGTTCTTGAAAAGTGGCTTGCTTCTTCACTTCCAACTGCAGATTGGATAATTGGTGGTGACTTTAATATGGTAGAATGCCCTTGAGATCATGAAGGGGGAAATGGCTCCTCCATTGCAAGTACTAAAAAGTAGGCCAGGAATAGGTGTAAGGTAAATTTGCAAATTGTTTACCCAAATCGGAAGAAGAGAGATTTGGATTACAAGAGTTGGTTCACTTGGTCTTATTTTAGGCAAGACAGTGAATGTGTGCAGCCCTATTTGGACAAATTCTATGACCCCAAAGAAGGGCTCACATTGGCGGAGAATCTTCGACTTAGAGATGTTTTGATCAATGTGGTCGGTTCAGATCACCATCCCATATGTATCATTGCTTCTTTTGGCCAGACCCAAGATGATCTCACTTTGTCTTACTTCAAGCTTAACATTTCACATTTAGATTCTAACGACTTTCGTATCCTGGTCCAATGAGTTTGGAATCTTCCCCCAAACCTCAATGTGAATGGCGCTGGCTTTTGTGATGGGAGCCTGCAATGCATAGAACTGTTAAATTCATTACAGCTTGGGGAAGAATGGTGGCCCATACAAGGAAACAAGACCTTCAAGCTACAAAGAAAAGACTAGAAGAGATGAGGATTTTCTTGAAGAAGACATTTTTAATTCCTCCCTGCAAGAAGAGGTTGCTAAGATGGAGCATTTCATTAGAAGTGAAGAGGAGTATGCAGCTAGAGGAGCTAAAGTGCATTCTTGGCTACAGAGGTTTCAAGATGGAAATGAAACCTCAAAGTTTTACTTTGATTTCTTGAAGAAGAAAACTACTTCCATACAGGTGATTGGACTTTGAAAACCTAACAGGCTCTCTGGAGGAAGATTTATCTCAGGTAAAGAATACGTTTGTGCTGCACTTTCAAAAAAAAAATTCTCCCTATGCTTTATCTTACAGAGTTGTGTGTGCCAAGATCCAATGTTATAAAGTTATTCCCTATAAGGTCTTCCTCATGGAAAGAGAGAATTTGAATGCTAAGATAAATAAGGATGAACTTCTTTCCTCCCTTAACTCAATGAAAGAGGGCAAATCTCTACGTCTTGATGGCTTGCCTTCTGAGTTTTTTAAAAGAATGTGGGATATTATGGGTGAGACTTGTATTAGATGTCTAATGAGACTTTCTCCCAAGGAAAATTCTCAAAATTCTTGATCCAATGGCTTAATTTAACTCATTCCAAAAAGGTTCCAAGAGATTCTATTGGTGGGTGGTGTCCCATAACACTGCTCAATGTCTCTTATAAAATCCTAGCCAAAGAAGTGGTTATGCGGTTTCAAAAATTTGTTGCACACATTGTTAGACAAGCAAACTAGATTTGTTCAAGGAAGGTTTATTTGAGACACAATGATTCTATTTATGAAGCTATGGAATAGGCCAGGGAAACATGGCAGAGATCCATATTCCTCAATATTGATTTTAATAAAACCTATGATAGGATTGACTGGAGCTTCATCACCGAAATGTTGTATTGTCTTCATTTTGGTGCTCACTGTGTGGATATGGTTAATACTTTCTTTTTGCATGCTTCAACTTTTGTTTATGTAAATGGCTCTTTTTCTGATAGTATCATTCTTCATCAATCCATCAAGCACCCTCAAGCAAGGTTTCCCATTGGCTCCTTACCTGTATGTTTCAGTAGTTGATGCCTTGGGTTATCCTTTTGAAGTAATCAAGTTACAGGCATAGATTCAAGATATTATTCTTTCAAAAGGTCCTAAAATGGTTAATAATCATTTTTCTGATGACACTCTCAACTTTGATAGGTCTGGTCCAGAATTGGTTGATTCTGTCAAAAATTGCCTTGATACTTTTCGCCATGCCTCGAGAGCAATGGTGAGTGACTACAAATCAGACTTTTGACTCATTGGACTTGAAGATCCTCCTACATGGATTCCTAGAGCTTAAAATTTCACCCACCTCGGAGGGATTGTCAGATGTTTGGGGATTCCCTTTGGTGTTGGTCTCTATTGAAATCACATAAGAAAGGGGGGATCAAATGAAATCAACTTGCCAACCCAAAAAACCTACAGTAAAAGGAGAAAAAAACAACACTAAAGAAGTGAACTAGGGCTGAACCAAAAGTGTGTGATAGAGAGAAAGATTCCCAAGCATAAGTATGCTACACATGAGATGCACAAATGCACAAAAAAGACAAACATGCCAACCACAAGAGAACGCCAAAGATATAGTGCTCGTAGGCTTAAAAGTTAAAACGCTTGTATCAGAGAGCCTTAGCTCAATGATCAAAAGATGATTTACAAATGAAGTTTGAGTTGTGTAATTATACACAACTAACATAGGGCATCCTCCCAAGAGTTATGGGCCCACATAAGTAGGGTGCACTCCCCAAGAGGGTTATTGAGCCTACGTACCAAAGCTAACTAGGTCAGCCATAACCATCACCTGGTAATACAATAAATGATCACATTGATAACACAATAGCAGTTGGTCCTCATCAAATGTGAGGATTAAAACCATTCTCAACAGTTAATCATTTGCTAGTATGTGGGATTGGTGTTTACAAAGGCTGCAGTTGGAGCTTCGGTGTTGGCAATACAAAGATCTCCCATTCGCTGGCAAGTTGACAGTTGTTTCAAAAATTCTTCAGGCATCCCATATTTACTATGTTTCTTGTTGGCTCTTTAATTGTACCCAGTTTGGCAAATTGGAGAAAATCTTGAGGTCCTTTTTTATGGGCCAAGTATGGAGGCAAAAGGGGCTTGCCTATGGTCCCTTGGCATGTGTGTATATTTCTTAAGGACGAGGGTGGCTTGGGCTTGATAGATGTTACTTCTCAAGGCAGAGTTCTATAAATCAAGTGGGTGTTCAGATGCTTGGATGGTAATGCTCCAAGGCAAGTGCTTTTGAGTCAGAATTTCACAGCACCACAACCTCATGGTCTGAGGTTCTTCTGGCTTATGTAATATTATTGCCTTTCATCACCTATTCAAAATTCAGGGCTCCATCATTCTAATAAACATTTGGAATGAGTGGGAGGAGGTAACCAGGAATTTATGTCAGAACTTTTTTGGTAACAGATCTGGTTGGGATTTGGCTAATCAGTTGATCTGTAGTTAGAACTTGTATGATCAAAGTGCAACCCAAAACCCTCACTTTCCATCTATACGACTCGACAAGAAAGAAATCTTCTTTTGGAAAGATTTAAGGGAATTTGAATATAGACCTTGGATTGATTGGAGGCTCTTGCTTGCCAAAAATCTCTTCTAGCTTCTGATAGAGAAACAACTGGTGAGATCCAGATCTTCGTTCCCCCCAAACATCAATATAAATGAATATTCAGATGCAGGGCCCCATCTAGAGAGATTGGGGTTGGTATTTTGGCAAATGTCTTCATCTTTATGATACCAAGAAGCTTTAACATCTATTTCACATGAGTTCACCCTTGGCCCCTACTTTGAAACCCGGACGGGATTCAATGGACCCTGAAAAGAGATGGAATGAGAGACTACATAGTGTATGGACCCTGAGAATCCCCTTTAAGCTTTGAGTCTTTACCTGGCTCATTATCTATTAGAGACTTCAAAGAAAGGCTCAGTCATCATCTGATTTGGCTAATCAGTTGATCTGTAGTTGGAACTGATATGATCAAAGTGCAACTTGAAACGCTCACTTTCCAGCTGTAAGACTCGGCAAGAAAGAAATTTTCTTTTGGAAAGATTTATGGGACTTTGAATATAGACTTTGGATTGATTCGAGACTCTTGCTTGCCAAAAATCTCTTCTAGCTTCTGACAGAGAAACAACTAGTGAGATCCATATCTTCATTCCCCAAACATCAATATAAATGAATATTCAGATGCAAGGCCCCATCTAGAGAAATTGGAGCTGGTCTTTTGGTAAGTGTCTTCATCTTTCTGATACCAAGAAGCTTTATCATCTACTTCACACGAGTTCACCCATAGACCCTACTTTGACGCCCCCTCCAGAAGCGTCCTAGAGTACCAAGGGACTCCCACTTCTGCAGGGGACATCATCAAAGGCCTTCCCACATCCAAGGAGCATAGGGGATGCATTCCCGACCCCTGGGAGTGCATCTCCTTGAAACCCTCAATTATAAGTAGGAATATGGCATCAAAAATCCAAAATTTAATGGTTCAAATAAGGAAATTAAAATATAGCCTACCTTCATAAGTCTATGATTTCTTGTTGTCAATTGGGTGTAACTTGAGTGGTTGTGAGAAAAAATTGTTATACTCCCCACCAGGGTTCAAATCCCACTCTATGACATGTATGTTCTTAGGAGCCAATTGTTGATGAGCTAAATATGATTTATTCATGAGTTGTTCTAGGGTTTACCCAGGGTACCATACTCAGAATGAGGGGAAGTGACCAGGAGGTTTTCCCCAAGATGTGTTAACTGGAAAAGAAAAAAAAGTCTGCTTTCTTGGAGGAATGAAAAACAAAATTTTCAGAATAGGCGACACGAATGACATAAGACCCAATCAAAATATACGACAAGGCAGTCTACTTCTTCAGCTCATTGCTTAGAGAACCAGACATAGAGAGATCACCAAGCCAGAGGGAAATCTTGAATTACATCCCATTGATCATCGCAGCGAGCCATAATGAAACCCTTTTAAAACCTGTCACGGAGAAGGAGTGAGAGAATGTTGTTTCCAACGTCAAAAGAATAAAGCACCAGGCCCAAGTGGTCAGTGATCAAAGAGGACTTGCTCAAGGCTGTGAAAGAATCCAAAACTTCGAGTAAAATTCTAAAAGCTTTAAACTCAACTTTCTTGTCCTTAAATCTCAAGAAAGAAAATGCAACCTCCTTCGAAAATTTATAACCAAGATATTCATGCAATACAATGTATGAAATACAAGAAGAATCAGAAAAGTCATTGCTAATAGACTGAAATTTGATACCCTTGCTCAACTCACTTATAACTCAAAAGCAATGAGGGTTAGAAGCTAAAAGACAAATTATGGATAGTCTGGTGATTTCCCAGGAACTTGTTCATTCAATTAAAGCAAGGAAATGAAGAGAAATGCTAACAAAGTTACTTAGCCGAGTCTAGAGAAGTCTGGCTTTGCTAAGATTTCAGCTAACAGACTAACCGAATGTTTTTCAATTGCATCATTCTCAGTCCTAGACATCCTAGTAAATGGCTCCACTGTTCACTTTTTCAGGTCTTCTAGAGGTCTAAGAGAAGGTTGTCCCTTGTCACCTTTCCTTTTCATCATAATGGTGGACACATTTAATAAATCCCTTTCAACTGCACCTGAAAAAGTATATAAGAAAATCAAAGGGATAAAATTCACCTCCTCTCTTCCTGCAAATTCTCATTTGCAATTTGTGGATGACGCCCTTCTCTCAGGAACAGCCAGTGTCAAAGAAGCAAAGGCCTTCAAACAAGTCCTCACTTAACTTTAAAAAGCTTCAGGGCAGGAAATCAGCAAGGAGAAATCCCAAATTTTCTTCTTATGTGTTCCCATGCATACACCATCCAAAACTCTTAGCATCATGAACTATCAAAAAGAGAAGATGCCTACAAATATTTAGAAAATCCCCTTCTTGATAAAAAAATCCAGAGCTAAGGATTGGTCTGAAATTCTAAGCTAAAAACTTACCTGGAATAAAGATACATACTCTGGAAGGCTGAATTGTTTTTTGATGCAATCAGTCCTCTTTGCAATTTCAATCTTTCAATGTCTGATTTGTTAATCCCAAAAGGATTCCTAAGTAAACTGGAAAGTTTAATGAAGAACTTCCTCCAGTCGGGAACTAGAGAAACCAAAAATGGCATCTGGTTTCCTGGGACAAGTTTCTCTTCCTAAATGGGCAGGAGGAGTAGGCATTAAGAAATTAAACTTGCAGGCTTCAGGCAGCTCCTTTTAGAAAAAGTTTCGGTAAAGGTAAAGGGCCATTGGGAAGATGCTTGCTTCCCTTTAAGGACAGAACAGAAGATTAATAGAGATAAAATAGAAAAGTCCAGATCAATGGCCAATAGATTTATAGCCAACAGGAAAGTAAATACCACAGAATCCTGCTGAGACAAACTGTGTTGGAGTGTCAAAGGATAGGGATCCTATACAGTAAAGGGATACCATACTTCTCTTGTCAGAGTCTTTGCTCTGGAAAAGGACTCCTGGAACAGATTCTGGAAATGAAAAGTTTGGCCAAAAATAGCAGCCTTTGGATGGGTAGCAGTCAAGAATAAGTTACCATCCCATGTAACTCTGAGAAAAAAACAGGTGGCAGGCCCATCCATTTGCAACAGGTGTGAACAGGATTAAGAAGATACCAGTCACCTCTTCTTTTGTTGTAATATAGAAAAGGATTTATGGCAACGAATTTGGGAGCTAGTTTTCCTACTGAAGACCATAAGGAAATAAAATTCCGAATGGCTTCAGAATAACAAAAAGCTGCCCCTTTCTGCACATAATTTTTCTACCTAATTTGGGATATCAGCCTTCTTTTCATTTGCTGGAATTTACAGATGGCAGGAAATTTTATAAGTCTTGAAATTAAAAAACTTAATACCCCGTAGATCTGGACTAAAATTAAAAAACAATAATTGAAACAGCTGAAACAAAGTTTCCAGACTATGAGGGGGGTATATCCCTCGAGAAGAAATTGCAACTTTAACTAATTGGGTTAAAAATCAAACCACCCATTCCAGTAAGGGACAACTGACAAGTTCTTTGGAGGAATGTTGGCACTTGTGGCATACCCAGCCACTTCTATTGCAGTGAGATGGCAGGACAGCAAATTCTTCTTCAACCACAATGTTATAAACATAATAATAAAAATATAATAAATAATAATAACGATAATGTAATTAAATTAATGAAAGGTCAAAGGGAACGTACCCTTCACCTTGTGACCAGTCAATACATATAAGTAGCCTGTCACGAGGCTCATTGTAACATCATTCATCATTCTTATTCATTCTATTAATCAAATATTTTATTTTATCTTATATATTGAGTAAATTACCGAACATTTCTGCTACATTGGTATCAGAGCCCATGGTTATGGCCCATGGTATTTCTTAAACCACTTCATAAAAAAAATTTACCCATCTGTTAAAAAACGAAATTGACTGACTCGGTAAAAAAATATTCTTACTGACTCGGTCAAAAAAAATTTACTGACTTGGTAAAAGAAAAAATACATTATATATAAAAAGTCAATTTTTTATATACCCTTTATAAAGTGAATTAAAAGTGGGTTCTACAAAGAAAAAGGCCAACCCGAACTCCAAGATGGTTAGCAATGACAAACTACACGCAGATGTTAGCTGATGTAGAGATGAAGTCCACAGCATAAGACGTCATCTCGGTAATGTTGAGAAGGGACAGAAAGAGTTAGGAGAAGTACAAAAAGAATTAAGGGATTAAATCAATAGATTATTGGAAAGGGAATACAAAATCGACACGTTGATAGAACAAGGGAGGGAAGAAAATTAATAGATTAATGGAACTCTCCGATAATCGATGGGAAGAACAACTACGAATGAGGGGTGATGATAAGGACGAAACAATGAAGAGACTTAATGATCATAGTGAAAAAAGTAATCAATTGACCGAATGGGTAGATGCATTATTTACAGAACCCTTAGCCTACCAAAGACAGCCACAAAGTCCAAAATCACAAAATACAAGTGATCAAAGACATCGAGAAGCACCAGAAATAATTTTTTCAGGCAATATGCATAACTCAAGATTTCAAGATAGAGATTATCAAAAATTTTAAAAAGAATTACCGAAATATGACGGTAAGGACCATAGAGGAGCCGTCATTTGGGTCAACAAAATGTAGGGTATCTTTGAACCAAATCCCCCGCTAGGTGAAGAAGAAAAAATAATGACAGTCTCCAACAACTTAGATGGGGAAGCTTACGATTGGTTTCTATGGTGGTCAAGAAAATGTGACGCTCGTTCCTTTTATTGGCAAAGTTTCACAACTGCCTTATTAAAAAGGTTCCATGACGAAGAAGACAGTGACTTGTATAACAAATTCGTGCATCTTAAACAAAAAGGAAACATAAATGACTATACACACGAATGGGAAGTTCTAGCAACAAGACAAAGCAGATTCACAGAGGAGCAATTACTAAAAATATATATCTGTGGATTGAAGGATTGCATCTGTAGTGAAATAAAACTATGGAACCCTAAAAATGTTGACAATGTTAGACATGAAGCAAAACTAATTGAACAAAAAAACAAGTTTAATAGGCCATCATTCACAGGTCCAGAAAGATCAAAGAAATATTCAAATGAAATATCAAATAAATACTCTACAAATAGGTAAACAAATGTAGATAGTGTGGAGACAAGTGGTCGCGAGGGCACAGATGCAACAATAAAAAACTATATACTTGCAAAGCGAAGAAGGAATCAAACACATCTAGCAGTGACTCAGATGATGAATGTAAGGAAGAAAACGATGTTCCAAATACAGATCCTGCGGAGGCCATGCCCAAGATATCCCTTGATGCAATAATAGGATTAGCACAACCACAAACATTGAAACTAAGGGGGCATGTGAAAAAAAAGAATGTCATCGTACTTATAGACACGGGGAGCACCCATAATTTCATAGATATAAATGTTGCAAGAAGATTAAATTTGTTTGTATATCCAGCTGCAGATATAAAAGTGGTGGTGGCCGATGGAAAAAGAATCGATGAAGTCGAGAAGTGTCACAAAGTCAAACTACAAATAAAAGACTATGAATTGGAATATGGTTTCTACACAGTGCCCTTGGGAGGAGTAGACATTGTCCTGGGAGTTCAATGGCTACAAACATTAGGGACCTATTATGCAAATCACCAGAACAATTTATTAAATTCAAATGGGGAGGAAGAAGATATAAACTGTATGGATTCCAGCCACCCCCCACCCAAATTATATCTTCACGACAAGTGGAGAAACAATTCGAAAAGGAGCACCGGTTTACATTGCACAATGCCATCAAATAGAGATATTAGCATCAAAAGTAGTCCATTCTCGAATCTCAACACCCAGAGATTTAAGATTTAATCCAAAAATATGATAAGGTATTCCAAGACTTACATATGAAGTTGCCACCAGGAAGAAAGAACATATAATCGAGGTTAAACCAAACTCAACACCGGTTAATATCAAACCATACTGGTATCCTCACCACCATAAAACAGAGATAGAAAGACTAATTCAAGACCTATTTAAGTGTGGGGATATTACAACAAGTAGGAGCCCATATGCAGCCCCAGTAGTGTTGGTTTAGAAAAAAGGATGGATCTTTCAGACTATGCATAGACTATCGAGGCCAACATTACCAACAATTATCCCTTAAGCAACAAGGAAAGAACAAATTGCCTCCTAAATTCTATGGGCCTTTTCAAATTAACAAAAAAATTAGCGAAGTAGCTTATGGATTGAAATTGCCAGACAACTATTGCATCCATAACGTATTCCATGTATCATGTTTCAAGAAGGTGTTGGGACAAGCCCAACCAGTTCAAACAGAAATCTATGAATTCAATGACAAAAGAAGAATTATTTTATAGCCAGAAGGTATTCTTGCCTCTAAATAAAAGATGATACATTCCAAAACCATTAACGAATATCTTATCAAATGGAAAATCCTTCCAGAAGAAGATTCATCATGGGAAACAAAAAATTTCGTCAACGATACCCCTCGTTACCCTTGCTTTTAGGACAACGCAATTTTTAAGGGGATGGCTATGTTATAAACATAATAATAAAAATATAATAAATAATAATAATGATAATGTAATTAACTTAATGAAAGGTCAAAGGGCACATGCCACGTACCCTTCACCTTGTGACCAGTCAATGTGTATAAGTAGACCGTCACGAGGCTCATTATATTCATCATTCTTATTCATTCTATTAATCAAATATTTTATTTTATCTCATATATTGAGTAAATTACCAAATGTTTCCACTACACACAATCCCCCAAACCTATGATCTCGACACTAAAAGTATGAATTTATAGCTACTCTACTCTAATCATCAATTAACTGGAGATACAGTCATCACATGCTAACTAGTCTCTGGGTATTCACATGGCATCAAGCCCGGAGTACACTTGCGAAAATTTAAAGAAATTACACACATATATTTCAACACAAAGGTCTACAAGCATTTAATCAAATACATGAATTTACAACAACTCTACTCTAATCATCAATTAATTGGAGACACAGTCATCACATGTTGACTAATCTATGGGTATTCACACGGCATCGAGCCATGAGTACACTTATGGAAATTTAAAGAAATTACACACACATATATTTCACCACAAAGGTCTACAAGCATTTAATCAAATCAGATAACTTATCCATATCACACAGCAGTAATCAATCACAGATGAAATAAAAGACACAAAAGAATACTTATCTACGAAAACACGTGTAACTTGTGGATTGGAAAGGACTGATATTCTTCCCAGCCATATGTGATCCATCATAACCATCACCACTGAGCCAAGGCTGCCAGCCAACTGTTAGCTTTCAGGGTTACTCTAAAAGTGTTTATACCATGTTTGGGGGTGCTTCATGATATTTGGGGTACATGGTGTATTATTAGCCTCTGGATGGTCGCGAA
>ML815020.1:0-23017 GCA_009831015.1 Picea engelmannii | reverse complement strand
TCTCCTCAACAAGGAGTTGAATTGAAAAGACAGACTAACTAAAAGTTAGCAAGCAGAAATTATAAGTAAATCGAAATGACTAAACTTTATTTAAATGTTAAAATTTGGCACCACCGAACGGGCACTTTTGGGTTTGAGAAAAAACTTAAGATGAAGAAAAGCTGCCACCAACTCAACATTCTTGGGCATTAGTTGCTCTGGATGGAAGAATATGGAAAACCTGCTTATCTTACTGATTATAGTTAATCTGCAGACAATCCAAGACTATTTATGCACATCAAATTTGCCTCAATTGTTCTGATCCAATATGGATGACACTATGCTTGAACCCTGAAAGAGAGGACACACGCAAACCAAATCATTGGCAAGTCTAACAAACAAGAAGTCCCATTTGGCACTAGAGGAAATCAAGAGGAAAAGGATAGATGGTACACCATCTTCCATCACCAATGAGGCATGTTACAACTAAATCTAGCACCCACAAAAGTGTAAAGTGCCAAGCACCATGGTGATAGCTTTGTGTAACTCAGGAAGGCTGCCCACTGTCACCTCAATAGTTCTTCCCACACTTTAGGTTGGCTCTTCTCCAAGACAAGGGGGGCTTCCCTAAGGTAGTAAATGGAAATGGGAAAAGGGGTATGGAAAAGAAAGGAGAGAGAAAAAAGAATAAGAAAAGGAAATGGGATGGGAAAAAACCAGTGCCTATCAATTTATTGGGCTAATGGAATCATGACATATTGAAAAATGGAAGAGATAATTTGCCACATTCACAACTACTTTGAGGTAGGCTATATGGTAGAAAGGACTAATTTGACACATTCAACCTATTAGATGAAAGAACTAGTTTGATACATTCATCATTTTATTTTGTACTCAAGGTAAAAGGAACTAGGTCTGCTACATTTGACCTTAAGTGTTTGCTGGAAATAGGTGTAGAAACTAGTCTTGGAGAACCAGAGTTGACACTCATCAAACAATATAAAGGTGTTGTTATATTTGGCTGAATTATTACTCCAATTTAACAACTTAATTTGATAGATGAAGGATAAGAATGCACAAATATAACAACAAATAAATCAAGGGGGAAAAGTTCCTCACATTGCTTTATTCCTAAATGAATGGTGTTCTCATTACTAGGCCTACATATTAGAATGGTAACAAATGGTTTCTACAACAAAATTTCCAACAATTGATGACCATAAACATAACCATGCAACAAATAGAGCAACACCTCACTTCCTCATTAAGTCTTCCCAATGTTTGATATACAAGGGAGCTCCACATCAACCATCTCCAAGTTCCTACTCTAACTCCTATAACTTCCCACGCCAAATCACCAATCACCCCATCTCCAAAAAAATGGAGAGAAAACTCATTTTTCATAGAGGGGGCTTCAGCTCTCTTAACAATAAAATACAATACTTTCCTACCTAACTCCATGAAAAATCAAACAATAATAAAATATTGGAGATGTTAGGTCTTATCCCCGTCATGGTTGACTTGTCAACTATGATTCCTAGTCTCCATTCTCTCCAAGAGAGGTCACTCCACCTAAAATTATGAAGTAATGTGCAAGATAAACCTCCAAGAGAGAAGGTGCACCACTAAGATAAGGTTTTGACCATGTCAAGATGCTAAAAGGGTCCACATCAAGTGCGCCCTCCAAGATGCATGATCAAAAATACATTAAAATACTCCATGACATAGGAGAGTGTGCTCCATGGTCCACCTAGAAAAAAGACTCCAAGTGTGCCCTCCAAGATGCATGCATGATCACATCATCCACAAAAAGCAGGATAGAAATTAGGACCTAATGAATAAGGCACCCATCTTTGTCCTGGATGTGTTCATGTAAGAAGGGCTCCAACTCATTAATGTATATCCAAATAATGTGGGGGTAGGGAGCAACCCTGTTTGACCCCAACGGTACTCTTGATAAAATCTAATATCCCATGTGTTGTGTGTAGACGATCAAGAACTAACTTGTATAGGTGCATGACAGTGGTCAGCAAGGTCTCTAAGATACCAATGTCTTTGAGTCTCTATAATAAAGCCTCTCGAGGGACGAAATCAAAATCTTTTTGAAAATCAACAAAGCAGCAATAAACTTTCGAAGAGCGATACCATGCCTCCTCAATGATGGCCCGGAGTGTAAGGATGTGATCAATAGTCCGGTGCTCAGGTTGAAATCCAACATGTCCTCTGGCTCTAAGTTGCCTACTCTCAAGCTCCTTAGAAAGCTTCAAGTGGAACATTGTAGCATAGAGTTTAGAAAACGTGTGGCCCACCATGATCATCTTGTAGTTGTTGGGATCCATACTAAGGCCCAATTTGTGGATCGGGTGAATCATCTGATGTGACCAGGACTATAGAAAACCTGTGCAGACCATATGGTTGAACAAGTCGGCTAGGTGGTTATCCATAGCATGGAGACCCTACTTGAAGAGTTCTACCTGGAACCCTTTTTCATCTACTATTTTTGCTAGTGTTCATCATCCAAACGACCTCCCAGATATCCCAGTACAAGAATAGGTGGCAAGAGGAGGGCGGGGGGGAGATAACTCGGATTAGGCTTGGTCTCGTTGTAAGGACTCCCTTGAGATGTTTGACCCCAAGTGGAAACAAAAGGGGATTGTCTATGGCAGTTGGTTCACCTGGACAAACTATAGGTAGGGGCGAGACAAGGTTCAAGGTTGGTTGGATTGCTTCTATCGTCCTCAGGAAGATATGTTCTTTTCTAACAAGATTCGCTTGATGGATGTGATAGGTTTGGACCACCTTCCAATTCAGGTTGTGATCTTTGTGGGTCACTCGGTTGATTTGCCTCCTTCATTGTTCAAGCTAAATGTATCTCATTTGGAGTTAGGGAATTTCCACATCATAGTTCAAGAGAGTTTGGAACCTCTCCCCTAGGCCAGTGGATGTTGAAGGGTGGATCCTTTAGTAGGATGTTGCAATTTGTCGCACTGTAAAGTTCATAGAGGTTGGGATCAAATGATGGCTCGTAAGCACAAAATGGAGTTGTGGGTGGCTCAACTTAGGCTTGAGGAGATTCACATCTTTCTTGACAAGGATCTTCATAATGTGACTCTTCAAGAGGAGGTTGCAAACCTAGAGATCGTTGTTCGTAGAGGTGAGAACTATATAATGTTGGGGGTGATCGGATCAATTCCACTTTACAGTGGATCCAAGAGGGACATGGAGGCTCCAAATTCTATTTTTACTTCTTCAAGAGGAAGGTCGTTGTGAACAGGGTGCTTGGTCTGTGTAGGGAAGATGGTTATATTGCAAAGGACCCTTCTAAGGTTAGAGGTATGTTTAGTTCTCATTTTGAAAATATATTTCCTCTTTATGCTTTGACAGATGTGGTGATGGCTACTAGAGATGCTTGTTGTGGGGTTGTTCCCTGTAAGGTTTCTAGTGGTTTTCGGGACTGGTTGGACAGAGATTTTTTTAGAGAGGAGATTTATGCTACTCTGACTTCTATGCAGAATGGAAAGTTGTTAGGTATGAATGGCCTACCTTGTAAGTTCTACATGGCCATGTGGTACACCATTGGTCATGATTTTCATTGTTTGGATTTGTAAGTATTCGCCTCAGGTTGACTTTCAAAGTTTCTCAACCAAGGTCTGGTCATAGTTTCTTATTAAATCATGGCTAAGGCATTGGCTTCGAGGATCCACTCAGCTACACAGTATGCGGTGCGCTAGGAGAAAACATGTTTCATTCAGGAGAGGTTCATTATTGACATCGTGGTTTTAGCATGGGAGGTTTTGAAGTGGGCTCAAGGTACTAGCCAATAGTCCTTTTTCTAGATATTGACTTTGACAAGGCTTATGAACTAGTTGACTAGTATTTTATTTTAGGGATGCTAACTTCTTCGGATTTTGCACTACGTTGTGTTGCCATGGTGGCCACCCTTTTCACTAATGCTCCTGCCTTTGTCCCAGTGAATAATGCCTTGTCCCTACAGATTTCCCTGCATCGGTCTATCCATTAGGGGTTCCCTTAGGCTCCTTATCTCTGTATTAACAACATATGCTCTGGGTTACTTGTTAGAGACTACCCATACTACGGGGCAGGTTCGAGGCATCCTACCCCCGAATGGTTTTAGAGATGGTTAATAACCATTTTGTGGATGATTCTCTCTTCTATGTAAGTGTTGAGTGGAGTTCGATTAATGGGGCCCTCGCATGCTTGGATACATTTTGTGTTGCTTTAGGTTGTGGTTAGTGATCACAAGATAGATTTTTGGTTGGTCGAGCTGCATTCACTGCTAGATTAGATTCTTGCAGCTTGGACTTATATTCAACTCGAGGTCATTGTGAGGTAATTGGGTATTCTGAAGGGGGTGGGTTTGTTGCTAGTATCTATGTGGGATTGGTCTCTTCAAAGGCTTCAGAACAAACTTCACATCTAGTATCGTAAGGACCTCCCTTTAGTGAGAAGTTGATTGTTTTTGGACGCATTCTTCAAGCTTCACATCTCTATTATGTCTCTTGTTAGTTACCTAGCCGAGCCTAGTTTTGGTGGTGTGAGCAAATCTTGTAGTCATACGTATGGTCTAAGTATGGTGGAGAGAGGGGCATTCCTTTAGTTCCATGGGATGTGTGTATGATTCCCAAGGAAAACATTGATGTTTCCATTAAGGGAAATATTCTTGTGGCCAAGTGGGTGGTGAGGTGTTTAGAGGGTTTAGCCCCTTGATAAGTCTTGTTTTTACATCGAGTGATAATGGCTCAACATACAAGTATGGTTCAAGGGGCTTTGCATTGATGCGATATTATATCCTTGCCCCATTTGTTTTAGGTGTCGGGATTGTTCATCTTCAAGAGCATATGGTCAGCTTGGAAAGTTGTGGCAGGTTTGGTCCATTGGCATTGAGAGGGCAGTAGGGTAGGATGGAATTTAGCTTGTCATCCCATCTGAAGTCAGAGGGTTTAGGGTACATGTGTGGGGAGATGCCTTGTTTTCATGCATGCAAGTTGAGCGGGAAGGGCATTTTATTCTGGGGAGACATGGGATTTTGCCACGTGATCCTAGAAGGATTAGCAACCTCTTGCTCAAGAGTATAGATTGAATGCTCTTGACCTTCATTTGATCATGGAGTTGAGAGACCTTATTCTAGTCTCTTAATTATTTAAATTGAATAGTGGGATGCCTGTACCATTTTGGAGGGATTGGGACAGGAGCTTTGGTCGATTGCTTCACCAGTATGACTCCCATCGTCTGTATTTGGTGCTTCATTAGAGACATCCAATATCCTTGGTCCTCAATGTAAGGTGGGTGTCCACGAATCCTAAGGATAGATGGGTGCACAAACTCCATAGTGTTTGATCCATTTGACTTTCTTATCAGCTGAAGGTTTTTTCTTCATTAGTGATGTATCAAGGGATCCCATTCAAGGCCCAATTGGCCAAGAGTGGGCTCTTTGATGGCCTTTTCCTTGGCTATCATCACTCAGAGATTGAAGAACATTTTTTAAGAGTGTTAGTTTGAAAAAGTTGCTAGAGATATTTAGAGGATCAATATTAAGTTTTTCTTTAGGGCCAAATTCATTGGCATGCTGCATTGTTTAGTGATTGTTGTTCTCTAGTTTATTCTACCTTTTCTAGGATCTTGTAGTGTATATGGATTTCAGCTTTATTTATTCTATGGAAGATTAGGTGTAAGTCTATTTTTTATCATAAGGATAGCTCATTGTCTGCTTTTTATAACATGTGGGATGAGGTACACCATCAGCTCTTGGCTAAGGACTCTTTGTTGATCAAAAATGCCCAATCTCTAGATCCCATATCTTATTCGGATTTTATCCTGATATTTGTAGCATTATGGAAGAGATTATGATGTCCATTGTATATACTCTTCCACTTTTTGCTTCAATGTTTGTAAATATTTTTCTAAAAATATAAGACGTATTTTTCAAAATGAATTTTTTTTGTTAGTGGTAGAACCATAGGCATACATGGGATCARAAAGGCAGTTGGGAAATATGATTCTATTGAAKACCAACAACTACAAAATGAGAAAGATATGAAAATACATGAAATCACAGATACAATAGTCAKGTGACAACACACTATTCAARATTGAAACCTGTTATCGCACAATCTGTACTTGCCCAAAGCCCAAGGCAAGTAAGGGAGATTGGCATAACAAACAGGATATCCTATCRCTGTCACCTTAATAGGAAATCCCCACTTTCTAGGGATAGGCAAGGTCTACCCCAGGGGAGGAGTCCCCGGTAACCTAAAGGGATGGAAAATTAGTGTTATGTTCAAGATATATTCCCCACTCTCACTGGTTACCAAAGTCACTAAATCTGTGTCAAAAAGATGAGGTTAATGAAGTGCTTGATGTACCTGCCCGGAACAAGACAATATAGCATGCATATACAATAATTCCAAATACAAATATGATAATAACACCTCAATAGACAATGGACAGTGACAATAAGTGCTAGCTGATATAAAATTGCAACAGTTAATAAGTTTACAACAGCAATTGATAAATGTAACAGCTGCAACAAATACTCCTCAGAAAAGCTTGAAAAGACGATGAAAAGATAGCATTGACTAAGTAGTATGATAATAACTTGTCATAAACAATTTCTAAAATGATTAGCTAGCAATCAAAGTTGAGTATGCAGAAAATTTGCTGCAATTAGATGGTTGTAGCAAACATTTATAACAGCAGCAAATAAGTTAGTGATCTAGGCTAAACTGTTGAATTTTCACTATGCTGGGCTCAAGCATGAGGTTTATTTCAATTTCAGCATTTACTTGAACCATAGAAAAATGCAGCTACACCATTAACAATTGTTGCAATAACCAAGATCACAAGAAAAAATACCATGCACAAGAACACAAGAAATATCCTAGGAAACCCTTCTCAACAAGGGAAGAAAACCCAGCAATCCTTTGCTATATTCTCAAGAGAAAGACCTCCCACACCATAGACCTAGCACACAAAAGGGTGCTGTCCAAAACCAAGAAGGCTAGCGCCCAAGAGAGGTGCGCACTTTAGCCCTAGAACTTGTACTTGCTGAAATTTCCAAAATCACATGTGTGTTATGTTTCCTCAATGGTGAAATCACCTTTATTTATACTAGACTGGACACATCAAAAATGGTGTCTATTGGCACAACAGGGCCGACCTCAATAACTCAAAATATAATTAATTATCTTTTACATTAATTATCTTTCACTTTATGGTGGGGCCGACCTGTACCCTTTACATCACAATTAGGGTTGCAGGTAAATATAATGCTTAGACAATATAGAAAGGGATCTCACACACCCACTAGTGCTCAGCGACTAGGGGCACGTCCACCTGTGCTCAGCCACAAGGACGTCCAACTCAACAGATCTCTATCTCACTGAGTCTCACAGAAGAATCATCGCGACACACACTCACTAATGCTCAGCCACTAGGGTCACGTCCACCTATGCTCAACCACAGGGACGTCCTACTCAACAGATCTCTATTTCACAGAGTCTCATAGGAGAATCATATGGAGTACCACATCGTCTCAACTCTCTACACAAAGGAGAACAATACACCCATCACATGGGCTCCTTCACCCCTCATAGGGGTACACATCATTTGATCTCAAACGACACACCCAACTCATGGGCATCCTCACCCCACACAGGGGCATACACATCGACACACCCATCTCATGGGTATCCTCACCCCACAAAGGGGCACACGACGTTCCATCTCAGTCTCAGAGAGGAACGACACACCCATCTCATGGGCACACCCAACTCATGGGCTCTCTCACAGGCCGACTCACTCAGTCTGTGTCCTGGAGGATGTCTCACGACGCTGTAATCATCAACATAAACTAGGGTTAGAGATAGTTAGTAAAATCTTAGGAGAAGAGTGTTGAGTGTTTAATCAATCCTTCAACAAGAGAGAGGAAGGAACTAGTGCCTTCTAGGGCTTATGGAGTTAAGTGGACGGCTTCTTCTAAGACTGCAAATCAATTTGATAACGCACAAAAGTCAAAGAGGGAAAATTCATAGGAGAAGTAGTAAGTTAAGTCCCCCTATGCATTGACCTCAAGAGACAAGATGCTAGGGTGTAGGCAATTCTAGGCCCTAACACCTTGCTCTCCTTAGGCTTCTTATGGAGTGAAACTTATGCAAAGATAACTAAGTCAAATCCTTAGAGTGCTAGCATTTAGGGCTATAGGGATTTATTAGTCACTAGATCAATTCAATGAAAAGCTTGGCAAATAGAAAGTAAGAAAGTAGCAATTTAAGTTCCTTACTTCAAGCATTGAGTATACCATGCAATTTCATAATCTTGTATGAGAAAATAAAACCATACACAAACCATTCAATAGATGACAAAAAATGCAGATTTTGCTTGCACCAAGAATAATCATGAAAATACCATGCAAGATCACCATAAAAACTTCCAAGATTGATCCAACTTGCAAAAAATAGCCTTATACAAGAGTGTGCCTCACAATTTCATCCAATATCCCTCACTAGGACGCAAATTTCAGACCTCTTCTCTTGTGTAAGAAGTTATGATGTGTTAAATGAAAGTACTTTATGCTTATTTATACAAAACTTTGACCTTCAATTAACTTTAGGTCAAAAATAAGGCCGACTTGGCCAATTTACAATAAAATTCAAATTTGACATAATTAAAAATAATTTGCATCTAAAGACTCCTCCAAGGGTGACGTCATGCCCTTCTAGGGTGACGTTGAGGCCCTAAGGTGCAACGTTGAGCCTAAATGTAGGGCGCTTGGCCTCCAAAGGCCCCAGATGATGCCCACACGTGCCACTAGGCTCATAAATGCCTCCAAAATGAAAACCCTAGTTCTGGATGACATACAGGATCATGATGGTGACGTCCAGGGCCCTCAAGGGCTAACGTCCATGTGGAAGAGCAAGGTCCCCCTGGGTCTAGGTCTGCCAGGGTGCCTCCAAAGCCAATGTCCTTTTTTTTGGTGCAAATCTTCAATCTCTTCTTACCCCTGGCTGGGGTTGCAGCATCCATCTGTGGGATTTAAGCCCCCATGAAGGTCCGAGCTAATCATTCCCTCATGTGTACCCGTACACTGGGCAAGAACCTGCAGCAACAAGTACGCCCTCCAAGGGTTCATAAGTCATAGGGATCATAGCGTGTAAATCACATCCAATAATTAAATTACCCAAACATGTGCATCAAACCCCCCTTAACCAAGACAAATGCTCAAAAACGTTATGCAATTTGACAAGTTAGGTTTGGAGAAGCTCTAAGGGTGTCCTATTGGGCTAACCTCTCTTAAGTTTGGGGTGTTTCCCAAGTGGGATCTAGTCCAAGTCATGTAAGTATATGAGGTGGCATGGGGTAAGTGTTTGGGCATGGGATGCATGTAATAACAGGGAAATGTAAAGTCTTACCTATGGGTGCCTTTGTAGAGGGCGAGTTGCACCTTGTCATAAATGCAATTGTTTCCAAGCCCATTCATTGGCTTTTATTCTTAGCTTTATTTCTTTTGATCTTTTTCTTTTGTGCTTCAAGGGATTAGTTAAGGGCCACTGTCCTGGCTTGATGACCAGAGATGACAACGTTATCCACAAACATTTCACAGAAATGATAAGGTTGGCTCGTGATGAGACCCCTTTCTCTTCGCTATGCCACCAAGAGCCACTACCCTGGTTTGGTGACCAGAGAGGTGGTAGTGTCATACCGCTACATGCCCATGGTCATAATAGGTCGGCTCGTGATGAGACCTCCTATCCATCAAATAGTACCTTGAGTGTTTATGTATCTTATGGGTCCCCTTTTCTTACTGAGAAGTTTTTCACTGCTTTCTCAAGGATCCCTCGGCGAAGCATCTCAAAAGGTTTCAACATTGGCTTTTAACTCTTGCCAACTACTTTTACCCTCTGGGCCTTTAGCCCCTTCTTCCCACGAGGTAAGGTACAACCCTTCCTAGTGTAGCCAATCCCAATGCCCAAACAAGGATAGGGGAGATGAAAGGAATAAAGATGGAAAATGGTAAGTATAGAGGGAATAGACGATGACTTTTCACAGACCCACCCAGTAGCAACCCAGCCTAAAGGGAAATCAACTTACTAGGGCACCATGTTACCCTTCCAGGTATGAACAAGGCAAAGAGCATAATTTCCAAGCAAACGTCATGAAATGAAGAAGGATTCAATACAACATATTCAAGTGCTTCAAAAATCGTAGTGATACATACCATGATACTCGGACTCATTACCTCATGGAGAAAGACTCACTGCTACTTTAGGACCAGGCTGGTGGGATGGATATTGTTGTTGTTGATAAATGGACTGCACTAAAGAAAAGAGGGGTCCTATGGGTCCATCCTCAAGTCATTCGGCTCTCGGTACTCCATGTCTAGGATCTATTGGCCTTGAGACGTGATCTCTTTAGTTATCCCTAGGCTAGGGGATAGCAAAACCAATAAGATATTGATGGATGGATAATTGAGCATGCCGACAGTTGAACACAAATCTGACAAAATCTTATTATTTGGTCTCCTCTAATACTTTGAGGCAGAAGCTCCTACGAAGGGAGGGCCTGTTGTACTCCTAGAACAACATAGAGCATGCATAGCATAAAAGATGACTACTTCACCAGGTTGTATAGGTCCTTAGGGGTTGATTTAGCCATACAAATAATTATTAGTGGGTTATTAAGGTCACTTAATTGGGTAGGCCATTTGTTACCCTCTCACAAGTCTATCTTATGAATTTGTTATATATAGGTATGATTAGGATTTTTCAATTTAATAATATAGATATAGGCTTTTTCTCTCAAATTACATCATTGTGCATATATATATATATATTAAAATCCATGTAGAAGTCATTATCCCTTCTATTTGGGTGGCAAAGTGTCCCGATTTATTATGTTGGGTAGGTAATGTGTGGCCATTGGTTGAAAGTAGTGTGCTTCCCCTATTCTTGTTGTATCTTACTTGTATTTCATAATATTTGATATATCATTTAGATATTTTGGCTATTTCTGAAGAATTTGTGTTTTACTATTATTTGGATTATATTCAAGTCTTATCTCCATTCTTGGGTGACTTTGAGCGTTGTAGTTAATATTAGAGCCCTATAGATATTTTGGCTATTGTCCATATTAAAGTTGAAAAATTGAGGGAACACACACCAAATCTTGTGCCTTTGTAGAGATAAGGCAATTTTGCTTGATAGAGTAGAAAAATGCATGTTTACTCCAATTTTGCTTGCATGTCGATGAATCAGTAACCTTTAAGTGGAGCCAAATGGACTTTGGTCAAAAAACTAGAAACTTGAAACTAGAAATATAAAAAAGAAATCAAATATTTAAAATTTAAAAATCTTTTTGAAGTTGGATGTGAAAGAAAAAAAATAGCCAACCAACAAAATAATGGATCCCCTGCTCCATATTGCTCCTAGAAGTCTATAGTTCCAAGTTGAATCATGTTGTGAGTGTTGTGAGTGTTAAATCAAACTTAGCACATGGTAGAAACTCTTTTATTGCTAAAGGGTTAAGGATTGGATAGGTTTTTGACAGGGTGTTCACTACATCTCATATCATTACACAAATGGGTAGGTTCCTTGGCATATTCGGTGCTATTTTTAGTAGGTGCCTCCGGATCTATTTTTAGCAGGTTGCCCCTTGAATGCAAGTGACATGGAGTTTTTGGATTGTGCATGAGGGGATGATAACAATGAGAGGACACTCTCAAATTCTTGATTTGGCTATTTTTACAAAGTTTCTATTTTAGAAACTTGGTCATTTTTAGTATAAAGGATGACAATGTTGGACACCCAATTGATAGTTCTCCAAACGGGTACTTTCAGATTTTCAAGATTCTCAATCGTGAAAAAATTATATCTTTAAATTTTTTGTCTTTCTTAAAATCTAATAATAGTTTTGGATACCCTTTTGGGAGGGATGCATATGGCTATGTTCTAGGTGTTTATGAAGATAATCACATTTTTGGATACCAAAAATTGAGGACAACACATGGGGGTCAAGTTTTAGGGCAATTAGAGACTAAATTTTTTGTTTATTTAGCCTTGGGACTTTTGAAATTTTGGTGCTATTTTTGGAGACTCGGTATTGCATACATGAGGGTCAAATTTAAAGCCATTCAAAGAAGTTTAGGTTTTTAGTCAATTTTACAATGTTCGTATTTTTTGGAATATTCCAAAAGGTTCTATGATGGGCCCCACTTGAGATGGACTTGCTATTCTTGGAGACCTAGGGCACACTAGTTTGGAAGCTTCCTTGGTACTTTTGTGGGCTTCGCACTTGCTAATTTTGGCCTAGGGAAGTGTACCTTACCTCTAATAAAATACTCCCCTTAGGAGAGTGTTCCTCGACCCTCCTCAAAATAGCAAGTGTGGTCCACAAGGTGCATGATAATGTGTTCATTTATTGTCCTCCATGAAGCATGCGTGAATCCCATGTTGGGCGCTCCAACCAATGCACATGAAATAAAAGCTCCATAAATCAAGGCACTCTACTAAGAAGAGAGGTTAACCATGTGTCAAAGATAGCGACTAGGGCAAGGGTGCCCTCCCAACAAACTCCATGGCACAACGTCCAAAGCATAACAACCCTACAAAAATGTGCAAGGAAGGAATCAACAACATTATAATAATCATCTATAACTAACTCCATAGAGGTGTTCCCTAGAAAGGTGAGCCAACCTCCTCACATGTGTGGTCAACCAAGAAGAAGAATAAATGCCCTCCAACAAATCATAATATAATGTGATATCATGGGTTACAAAGAAAAACCAAGGCTAGAAACCACCATCATGCCCAACTAACTCCTCCAAGGAAGGGATCAGCCCACTTTCCAGCAATAAAATAATGCAACGAGTGTGAATATGCCTCAACATGTGCGCACAATAGGGGAGGGCTCCACCAAGAACCATAGTCCACCTCCAAATAACCTCATTCCAAGTGTGAAACCAAGCAAAAGAGCTACAACACTCATGCAAATAGCCTCCAACCAAACCAAAATATAATAAAATATAGTGATCAGCCTCAACATCGTGTGCCAATGAAAGAGTGCGCTCCATCAAAGTGTTGTACAATGTAAAATACGTTGTACTCCCTAGCAAAGCCCCACCATGGTACCAAGACAAGAATAAAACATTAGACTCAATTTGGGCTTGAACCTAGGGTGCACCACCACCAAGGGACTATTACATCATATAATAGATCATTTAGCCTTAGAAAGGCTAGATCACCATGTAGTATCCCACCCCACCATATGAAATAATATACGTCAAGAAGGGTACTAACATCATCAAATACACATCCCCCTTAGGTGATGTCTAAAAATGTTACAATGTTATATCACCTAGGAAAATCCCACCAAGCAAAAATGTATCACAACACCAAATCCAACACCGTAGGAAAGAAACATAATAAAAGTGTTACTCCTAGTGATACATCAAGTATGTCCCGACCACACATTCAACAAAAGGGGACCATGTAGAACACCCCCTCCTAGTGACAAACCAATATCATAGCATCATCATACATAGTCACTAGGATGCTCCAAAAAATATAACACATGAGGTAGCAAGCATCCATATGTCAAGAGAGTGATCCATCACGCAAAGGCATGAAAGTAGCACCAAACCACAAGATAATCATCAACCATGACCATCCACCATAGAGAAGTGAAATCTCCTCCACCAAAGATCTCCATCAAATAACCCACTGTCAAGAAGAGAAGAAGCTCCATGAAGGTGTGTACCCCCAAATCCATCCAAATGCTCCATGGGTACCAGCTGCAAGCCCCATCAATGTGATGAAAATCACAACATGAAACCTCATACAATATGAGGTGTAACAAGGCCCAAAAAATGGTACAAAGAGAATATGAAATTGGAATAGGGCATCAATGAAGAGAAGAGGGAGTCCTTAAGGTGGTCAGACCAAAGGACTAATGAGCTAGATAAAACATTTATGTGGTAGTAGTGGATACAAGGGAGTCCATCAAGTTGTAGACGGGCCTTGGTGAACAATGACACATGCTGAAGCAGACCAGTCTAAATCCAATAAGGAGCTCAAGACGCTCTTAGAATTTTTGGGAGAAAGATTCATGCAAGCAGAGGCATAACATCTCAAGGAGTACAAACTGCTGGGGGACAACATGTGTATGTTATTGGCTTCCCAGCTCAAATATCACTCTGCCTGGATTATCTCAAGGCAGCCTTCAAAAGAGAGAACCTGAATAATTTCATCAGAAGGATAAATTGGTAAGAACTTTTCAAGAGCCCCCCATACATGGGAGTGCCACCGACCTTCTGTGCAGACAACAATGTCAGCTCAAATAGCAAAGATGAAGGCAAAGATAATAAAGACTGATAAGTCTTCTTTTACTGTTTTAATTGTSTCTTCRATCGTTATTTTTGGACCTGGGGACAGAAAATTATTAGTCTATTTCTACTATTGTTTCTCAGGATTCTAATTCTGACAGTGAGATAATCCTCATTTTGGATACTAAATCTGTATTTTTATTTTAATACGGTCGTATTTTACCAGCAAATATGTATATGCTGTGTTTACAATATTATATGTGTATATAAGCATATCATATATAAAATATAATATATACATATATAATATCGTAAACATAGAATGAGTGTCTGTCTGTCTGTGTCTATTGTGTTGCGTCCCCATTTTGTAACATTTTGAAACTAGCATCTCCAAATCTTGTACCTGTTTCAGAAACAGTACCCAAACTTATTACATGTTTCACGTAACTAAGGTTCAATGTGATGAAATGTCACGACTCACTACCATGTGTGTTGGTCACAAGGCAAGTTTGGTGACGGCCATGTTTCATCCCCTCACTCGATGTATCTAATATGATGAGTGCATCACCAATTACACCTACAGCGTGAGTAGGTTGAACTGCATGCTAACTACTTCATTTCTGCGTAAATGTATAGGTATATGAAGCTTTGGTTGCACGGTCACAAGCATTGTAAGAAGATTTAACTCCAAGGACAACTCCAATCAAAGCAGGCAATGACTTCCCCCTTTAGTAACAGATAGAGGAGTTCAGAAAGAGTTAGATCTCATGAATGAAGTAGAGGAGTTCAGAAAGAGTTAGATCTCATGAATGAAGTATAATAAATGTTCTAATGTTACCAAGGATATTATAGAGGGGTCAAGGCCCACTTTTTACAAGAATCTAGGCATGGAATTGATTGGTGTAAGAAAACTCAGAACCCTGCCCAAAGAAAAGCTTTTGCAGCTGAAAAATTGGAGGCTAGTAGGCACAAAGAAAGGAGAATGAGGTAAAAGGCATCAAAACCAAGCATTCCTTGGTTGAGTCAAGAATTGTAACCAAAGAAAGAAAGGGCCGGAGTTTGTGTGACTTTCCCTAAGTGGTTGCAATGTTAAAATCTTGGTGCTTTTTCATCTCAAATGCACCAAAGGCCAATGCCATCAATTGATATATTCTATAATAATTAACCAGGGTCTCTTCCATCCTTCAAGGCTCATGCTTACTCAGCTCCTTTTTATTTAAATATATAACATATAACTATAGTTTATTCAATATAGAATTGATGATCAGGGATATAGTAGCAAATAGAAACAACAATCCAACAGAGAAAATTGTTCGAGTTGAAGCCTATATTCAGCAGACTACATGGGATAAGTCATATTCAAACAAGGGACCATCCATCCCTCAAAAATAGTTCTTTAAACTGAAAAAACAGATAAAGAAAACTGCAAAACGCATACAATTGTGCAGTGGGAATAACTCATTGATATCAAGTATGTTCTGCAACCGTCTAATCCACTAACTAAAGTTTTGCAATTTCGATGTTAAACTCCAAAAGATATGTAAAGGAGGAAGAATTAGGGGCCCCTATGAAAGTGTAAGGAAACTTAATAATTAGCAGGATACCAAGTACTCTGGAATACATTCTAAATCCCTCAGGATAAATTCCTCATTGCCACTGTCCTTGGCCCTCATAGGATATGCACAGCCTGCATAAGGGCAATAACTACGAAGCTTCTATAGAAACAACCCCTTTTGTTCACATGCCTGGAAAAGCAAACAGCCCTGCTTTTGGCAGTCTAGCTCCCCTGATCTAAATCCTCAAGTCCCAAAGAATAAGTTAGTTGTTGGTCATCAGCTAATAGGAATGCTTACCAGTCATCACATACTCCGGAGCTGCATAGCCATAAGTTCCCATGACTCGAGTAGAAACATGAGTTTTGTCTCCTTCAGGTCCATCTCTTGCCAACCCAAAGTCAGAAAGCTTTGCATTATATTCCTGGACCAGGACATTCGCTGCGTTAAAACTTAATTCAATACCACAATGCAATTTTGCAGTTTTAGTAGTAAAATGAAAAAGCTCCTAGAAATGGAAGTTCTAGGTACAAACTGAATCCAAGAGAATATTAGACGTCTTGAAATCTCGATAAATCACTGCTTTTTCAGCCCCTCCATGAAGAAATTCCAGACCCTTTGCTGCACCCAATGCAATTTTCATCCTGGTAGACCACGGGAGAGGCAGGGCCCCTTCTGCATGCACAATGAAATTACCAGAGGAAATTAAACATCTGTACAGATATTTCACAATAACAAACTTTGAAAACAAAACCAATTTTCACAATAAAAATATTTGGAAACCAAAACCAATACATCTGTCCAAACGTAAAAACTTAAAAATGGCAAAACTATGGAGCTTCATGAGAAGAATGTTCCATGACTCTGGAGTTCACAAGGAAAGATTTTCCGAGGCAATATTGATTTCTCTGTATAAATCAGCATAATCTCATATAGCTCTAGCAAAATGTGACAAATTCAAGACAAGCATTGCATAAACTTATCCAGGAAAATGTTGCAGGAAGGAACATCATCCAGTAATAAGTGAAATTTTTAAATGTCCACAAGTGGATCTGAACATTCTAATGAAATAACCCCATATGCTCAGATTTAAGTCTCTGCTATAGGGAGAGTCGAGACACTGCTACTAAAAGGACAATTTCCTAATCCAATAAAAGAAAAAAGAGGATCATTATCACCCCATGGTAAGTTGCTATAGTGAATGATCAATGGGCATTGTGGATGGCAAACAATCATAATCTCATGTCTGGGATAAATAAAACACAATACCATAATATTTTCCTTGTAAGAACACACACAATATTTTTCAAAAAAGAAGAGAAAACGAAGGATAGAAATACTGTTCTCGGCCACTGTAGAATACCATGCTCAATTTGCCATCTTGATCTAACAAATATGGTGCAAAATTTAAGTGGAAAGGTTCCGAGGCACTGCAATAGCATTCTCAATCTCTCAATCCATTATTTAATAGCTAAATGAGATAACTGTAAGAGTCTATCCTATCGAAGAAAGCAGATACTTAACATTTATGTCACCTGTCATTTATATCTGTGCTTCAATAAAATATAAAGAGAGCATTAATGTGATAAGCTCTCTAGGCAAGTGGAAGGCCATGAAAAATTAGTCACAGCTTAACAATTCAAAAATATATATACTGGGGTGTTCTTGCAGCACACAGTAAAGTTGAAGCAACGACACCTGTAAAGCAAGTTCACCTGCAAAGGCAGAGGCTGGAATCACTGCAGGCCACGAACCTGCCACAATTTCCCTACAGAGAATTCTTTAAGTGCTCTGGTACTCCTTTTATGACAGTTTCTGGGAGGGGGGTCATTCACTGGATGGGACAGGATTACAAGTAGGATTCAAGATATTATTAGGGATCTGCAATCCTGTGTTGGCAGGGATGTTCTCATTGAAAAAGGGTTATTGCTTATTGCAATCTTATTATGTTGGACAGCTATAGTCTTACCTAGAGGTTACTTGATAAAAAACAGTATGTCATACATAAAAAATGAGGGTCAGGCACTGACAGTGGTACATTCGCCATTAGAAGTCCGTGAATTGTCCAACTAATAACCTCTTAAAAATGGGTTTTCCCTTGGTCTAGAAATAGAGGAGGAATCACACTTTATTTTCCCTTAGTACATTCCCACTTGGATCCTGTAATGATGATGATATATATATGCACAATGACACATTTTTTAATGTTGATTGGAGATACAAGTTGGACAGTTGTCACAAGGAAAAGGTTGATAAGTTCTAACAGTTTATGAAATGTTCCGCTAAAAATATAACTATGTTGTCAGTGGGAAAAAATATCAACAATTAGCCATACAACAAGCCAAGAAAAGCATGAACTATGCATGTTCACAAGGGTAAAATATCTAACTTGAAGAGAAAAGTCATTGGTGTAGCAGAGACGAAAATGAATGTAGCCACTGCATCAGAGGTCAGTTATAGCAATAATTTTAGTCATGGTTAGTCTGTTTAATAATGGACAGATTATGGACTACAAAGTTCAAACCTTCCATAAAAATCAACTCACAACCTTGCCAGCATATTTGGAAATGACTAACAAAGTTTCCAACCTTTGATTTAACTCGAGAAGAAGAAAATTTATTACGTTGATCCAACTTTCTGAAGATCCCAGCTTCATCATTGGCAAGGCCATACGTTCATGGCATCACTAGAAACAAGCTGCCATCCTTAATATCAAATGCTTTGATGTTACCATCAAACAAGCAAGCTTTGAAATTTGCTCCAATGCCTTTCATATAAAATCCAAAACTTTCTGGACTTGAGTTACTTGCAATCATGCTACTCCTTCCTTTTGTAAGAGAAGAAGGAATAATTTTATTAATGTCCAAAAAATGACAAAAATGATAGGTCAATGAGACTTAGAGGAACAATCTCTAATGCAAAGTTGTAGGAGTGCCTTAGGCTACTCCGATAGCATAAAACAAAGCAATACTGAAAAACCTGAAATACATAATTCTTCAAACAAAAAGAGAGGAGAAGAAAAAGTGTAAGGGATCTGCTAGATGTCTGTAAGACAAGATGAAGAGGTAGAGAGTGAGGACAAAGAAGTCTCTTAAGCATCATCAATAACTGAGAAGGACCCAATGCACTATCTGTGGATGTCGTCTAGAGAGTGCCCAAGGTTGAGAAGACCAATTTCGGTGATCTTAGGAGGCGCACAGAAACCACAAGCAAATGTTCTCCTTGTTGGAAACCTAATCCGTTAGGGTTATGGTATTATTCACTTTAGAAGGAATATGAAAAGTCAAGTGAATAGGAACTGTCATCGGGAGTCTAAGAGACCTCTTGGAAGATGAATCCAGAGGTCGAGATCATGTATTTATACATGTATCGTATCAATAAAATGTATTCCACGCTGATCTCAAATTGTATGCATTCTAACAGTGGTATCAAAGCGCCTAAGTTCTTAGGCTTGAACTAACCTATGGTAGTTGTCCATAGCTGAGTCTTCCTAGTCCAGAAATGCCTGTCTCATTATTCCCTTGGGCGTTCTCATTTTAGCATGCAGAAATGCCCCACTTTGGTCTGTCACTCTGAGATCTATCTCTACGTCGTTACTCTACCAATCTGCAACTCTATCATCCTTTGCCTGCAAGTCTGTCCCCACGCACAGAAACACCTCTGACAATGGTCTAAAAACTCCCCGTGCAGCTCTCTCTGCGTAAAACACTAAGAAATTAGGGCAGTTTTTGTACGCACGCCTCCCACAATTTCGAGCTTAGTTTTTGTCCTCGCACCTCCCACGATTTCGAGCTCAGTTTTTTTCCTCACATCCTCTCTACAGAGTTCTCAATTTCACTCACAATTTCGCTCACAATTTATCTCCATTGTTTCAAGTGACTATAGATCAAAAACAACTCGCCATCTCCTCACTATACTAACGTGCCAAGCTCCCGCCCAGTTCCTTGTCACTGCGTGTGTGTGTGTGTCAGTACTTTGTCATCAAAAATCACAGAAACCCTAAGTCGTGAGATGTGTGCAACAACACCAATGTCAATCAGGTGTCCCTCGATACACACCCGCCTTTCTCATTTGAATCAACTTAGTTCAAGAGATCGAGCCCTCTGTGCATGAGATATTCAATCAATGGAGGAGATAAAGGTGATGTATTATCTTCCTAGATTTTTTGGATTAGTGCAAGCACATTGAAGCAAAAATAAAATGTACAGTAGATCAGGATCAAGACAATATGTGCCCTTTCTCAACAAATGAGTTAAAAGTGATGTACTATCCATGGATGGAGCTGAGCAAGTTTCTCGGTTTCTAGCCACCCAGTCCGATAGCCCTGGTGAATGTGGCATCTCTAGCTTGCTTTGCAGATAAGATTATGTTTTCAGTGTCTGGTTTCGACATTTTTGCATGAACTGACTAGCCAACACAATCTGAGCTACAAGAGATCTCATGGATAGTATCTAGACATCTGTAGTGTAATTTTGTTGTTTATAATATCATACCACCCAGACACCAAGGATTGCATTGACAGATACAACCTGCGGATACAATAATGTGCGTATCTCCATATTATAACATGTAACCAAAACATCTAGAGTGAGCATTCTTTCAATGGGGATCAAATGCATGCCTGAAACTCAATTAAAAGCCAATGTCACCTTGTAATATAATGAGATTTCTCTGTATATTGGGCATCAAATCAAGTAGATTCTTCATCTTCTGGGAAAGAATCTGTAATCTATCCTCCATGGAAGATTATTTTACATGCTTCCTTGGATTTTCATGATTGAAGTTCTGTTGAGACAAAGCTCTAGAGGATTGATATTTAATGCAATTAAGAAATTTGGCTTGGACATAGAACTCGAATTCGATGCCAAGAGATTGATCGGAAGGAGATTCAGTGACCCGCCGGTGCAGGCAGACATGAAACACTGACTGACATAGGAATGGATGTGATCTTTCTAGCTCATGAAGATCAATTCAACTCCAGAATCAAGAATAATTGTAATTTGCAAATAGTCCTTTTGTAAGTTTACTTGTACTTCTTTGAAATTAAGTTGAATTACATTGTAAACGGGTGCATTTTTGGTAGAAGTCGACACCTTCCATTTGCTGAGTTTGAATTGTTCAATCTGATTGTTAAAGGGTGGAATTGCAAGAAACCCTTTGAGGTCTAAAATCTTTAAATGGCTCAAATTCATGAATTATTAGAGTTACTGAATACTCTAATACTCTATTGATGTCAATATGGTCACAATTGACAAAGCAACTATTCAATTTGTTCTAACTTGTTTGCAAGCTTCGCATGCCAAAGTTGAACTGCTTCAAATTCAGACTCAACTTCTTCATGATCAACTTCAACGAAAGAATCTTCAACATTCTGAACTAGTCCTTGTTCAGAACAATGACTCCTTTCGATGATGATTCAGATCAGCGGCCAATGCAGGAGCAACTTAGTGAGCCAACTTCAAATACAAGTGCAGATGAAGATGAAGTTGTGTGTGAACAAGTTCAACTTTCTCTTTGCAAACCAATCATCAGACCTTGGGAAGAAATCAAAGACAATAAGCATAGAACAAGTATAGGATATGAAAAGGAAGTTACCTTTCATATTCTGGATTATACCAAACCAATCCAATTCCAAAGTGTTGGATTCCTACAAGAAAGTTTGTATTCACCTGCTCTGGTTCAAGATAAGATTCCTAAATGCCAACATTGTCATCGAGTTGGCCACATGGAAGATCAATGTTTTCATCTTCATCCCTATGAGCATTGTGGAAAACATAACTATCCTTCTGACAAATGTTCCAAACGTAAGAAACCTGCAAGAGTAAAGGATCACTATGGGTGGATTACTTCTTGGCAATGGTCATCAACAGCCAAGAAGATATATCGGTCATACCGAAGAATTCATTCTCACCTTGTCCCTGACAGGGAGGTAATATCAGTGATCGACAGTCAGGCTTCAAATTTCAATGCCTTATCAATAGAGCAAGAACAAGTGAGCCAGAGTCAGAGCCATATTCCATCAACATGATTTGGTTTGTGGTTTTCCTTAAACCACCATTTAGTAGAAGACTTAAAGCTTATGGGAGACAACAGTTTGTGGTAATCTTTAAACCACCATACGGGAGCACTTCCAATTAGCAGAAGACATCAGCTTCTAGCTAAATTAGGAAATGTTCCAGGAACCATTGAGCCTTGGAGCCAAGTTCCAAAGTTTGTGGTCTTCCTTAAACCATCGTTTAGTAGAAGACATCAACTTCTGCTAGCCATTTGGTTTGTGGTCATCCCAAACCCACTAGATTCAGAGAGCACATTCAACCATTGGTAGTTGTCCACTTCCAGATTTTAGCTCTCTTATTGGACTCACATACACCCCTTCGGATTAACGGGGGCAATGTTAGAAACTTAATCTGTTAGGGTTATCGTATTGTTCACTTGAGAAGGAATATGAAAAGTCAAGTGAATAGGAACTGTCATCGAGAGTAAAAGATGTTGATATTATGGTACTTGCACGAGTTATTAACCTCCACGTGTAACCTTTAACAAGACTAGAATATTTCGGGAAGCAAGAGAAACCCTAAAATGTTGGATAATAACCCTAGAAGACAAGTCGGCTCAAGATAATATTTAATATTTAGTTATTAGCCTCCAAAAAGAGAAGTCGGCCCAGTCAAGTGAGATAGAGCAGTATAAATAGAGGGCGCTAGAGCTCATTTGACACTCACTCACTCACAACTGCATAAGACTAGTGGTGCACAAGTTTGGAGAGGGGGTACTACTGCAACTGGGATTTTGGCTTTTGGTTGGACTTGGCCTCTTGGTTATGGTTTGGACTTTCTGCTTGATTTCTGGTTATTCTTGCTTGGTGTGCTACCCTTGGAGAAAGGTGCGCTAGCCTTGGTTGGCTATTGGTCTGCTACCGGAATTATTTTGTCTGTCAAGGTTAAGGTGCTCGGGGGTGGCTTTTGTGGCATGTGCCTATGGTTGGGTGACAATATTGCTATATTGTCTATGGAAAAACGAGCACATCTCTTTCATTTCTAACACAAGAGACCTCTTGGAAGATGAATCCAAAGGTAAAGATCATGTATTTATATCTATATCATATTAATAAAATGTATTCCATGTTGATCTCAATTTGTATGCATTCTAA
>ML815019.1:44840-75835 GCA_009831015.1 Picea engelmannii | reverse complement strand
TGATGGAATAAGAATCAAGCTTTCTTTTCACATCAGTTTCCATTCTCTAGTTTAGATTTAGAATGCTTTAGTTTATGTGTTACTTTGTTCTTGGGAGAATTGAGCTCACTTCAAATAGATCATAGTAGCATTTTCTTCTTGTTTTAATGCTTTGAATAGTTTTATATGCTTTATTGTTTTTATTAGAATTATTTGATGATCTTGATTGTTGATAGGTTTTGTGAAACATCTTGAGAGGACCTTTTGAAAGGGAGCTAGTGTTTTCATGCCTACAACAACTAAGCCTTTTTAAGTGTATTTATTTTCAATGCATGAGTGTTTACTTGATGATCTTGATTGTTGATAGGTTTTGTGAAACATCTTGAGAGGACCTCCTGAAAGGGAGCTAGTGTTTTCTTTCTTATAAAAACTAAGTCTTATTAAGTGGAATGAAAGAGTTAGGATTTGATTGAATTTTCTTAGATTAGAGTTATATGCCTACTTCTGCATATATTTTGTTGGCATCATCACAAGCTTACGAGCATCCCTGGTTGATAATTAAATGAAAGCAATTTAAGCAATTGAATTGCCCCAACAAGAACTTTAGAAAATATGATGACATGGTTGATGAAGGTATCTTCTTGGGATATGCTACAAACATTAAAGGATACAGATGCTATAATAAGAGGCTGCATAAAATGGTTGACTGTATTGATGTAAAAGTTGATGAAGGAATCCCAGCAAGAGAGATGTATAGTAATGAGTCTTCTACAGAAGACACAGCTAAGTTTGAAGATGAACAGGTCCAAGAATCAGAAAATGAAGACTCTGAATCAGATGAAGACTCAGACACTTAGACAGACTCAAATCAATAGTCAAATTCAAATTCCTCCTCCATAATCATTCAAAAGAATCATCCTACAAGTCAGATAATTGTAGAAAAAGACAAAGGTGTACAAACCAGGAGAAAGCTAATCAAAACCACCGAACAATCTCATATAGCTTTCATATCCATGATGGAACCCAAGAATTTCAATGAAGCTAGCAAAGATGACCACTGGGTTAAAGCAATGAATGGTGAACTTGATCAGATTGAGAAAAACAATACGTGGGAGATGGTTCATAGACCTGAAGATAAAAACGTCATTGGCTCTAAATGGATCTTTAAGAATAAGTTGAATGAGCAAGGACAAGTTGTCAAGAACAAATCAAGGTTAGTCTGTAAAGGATATGCTCAGATAGAAGGACTGGATTTTGATGAAACATTTGCACCCGTAGCAAGATTAGAAGCTATCAGAATATTTCTTACCTGTGCTTGTCATAAAAGGTTTAAAGGCTATCAAATGGATGTCAAGTCAGCCTTTCTAAATGGAGATTTAAGTGAAGAAGTCTATATGGAACAACCAAAGGGTTTCAAACTGTCTAATAACCCTGACTTAGTATGCAAGATGAAGAAAGAGTTATATGGGTTAAAACAAGCCCCTCGAGGCTGGTATCACAGACTGGATACGTATCTTAAAGACAAAGGGTTCAAGAGAGGAACAACTGACAACAATCTGTATATTAAAACAGAGGATAATCATTTGCTCATCGTATTTGTCTATGTAGATGACATCATCTTCGGATGTAATAAGGATCCATTGGTACAATGGTTTGCTTCTGCCATGGAATCTGAGTTTGAAATGTCCATGATAGGAGAACTGTTATTTTTTCTTGGTCTGCAAATTACTCAAAGGCCTGAAGGGATGTTCATTTCTCAAGAAAAATATCTAAGAAAAATGTTGAAAAGATTTCAAATGGAAGACTCCAAACCTGTGGGTACACCTATGGTTATTGGATGCAAATTAAGAAAGGATGATGATTCACCTGATGTTGATCAAAGCTCATATCGATCAATGATAGGTAGCCTATTGTACATCACATCATATCGCCCAGACATAATGCATGTTGTAGGAATGGTAGAAATATATCAAGCTACACGTAAACAGATTCATTTGTAAGATGTCAAAAGAATATTCAGGTATTTGAAAGGAACAATGACTTATGGTCTATGGTATCCCAGAAATCAGAATTTCCAGTTAACTACTTATTCAGATGCAGATTGGGCAAACTTTGTTGATGAGAGAAAAAGCACCAGTGGAGGAGCATTCTTCCTGGGTGACTCATTAGTAGCATGGCTTAGCAAAAAGCAAGGATCCATTTCATTGTCAACTACATAGGCAGAATACATTGATGGTGCTACTTGTTGCACAATTTTTTTATGGATGATTCAAACTCTTGCAGATTTGAAGGTGACTTACACTGAACCCATTCCAATTCAATGTGATAACATTAGTGCTATTAGTGTCTCTAAGAATCCTATTCTTCATTCCAAGACTAAGCATATTCCAATAAAGTACCATTTTCTCAGAGAACAAGTTACAAACAAAATTGTTCAGCTGAATTATATTCCTTCTATAGAACAGATTACTGATATCTTTACTAAACCATTAGCAGCAACCCCTTTTCGATATCTTCGTCAAAAGTTGGGGGTTATAATTTTTTGTGTCTAATTTGGTCACCTGGTCAGGGGGAGTACTTATTTAATATCTGGTGTATTTCTAAGACGCTCATAGTTGACAGGGGGAGTATGTACTGCAACAGCTCAGGTGGAGCATGTTTCTTCTTTGACATTGATGTCAAAGGGGGAGAAAGTGTGGTAATTTCAAGGAGGCTACAGTTGCTACAATGGTATGGATTTCAAGGATGCCAAAGGGGTATAGTTATAGTTGCATGTTTTTCAAGGGGTTGCCATCAATGCCAAAGGGGGATATTGTTGGCATGTTTTTCAAACAGAAGGCAGAGTATTTGTTTGTCATTGATGGCAAGCACAACCCGATGATGATGAAAAAGAGAAAGTGGCAAGACCAACAATGCAACGATGCTTGCATGGCCGAGAATCCCGAAATGTGAAAGGACAGAGCACATGGCATAAAATCCCAAATCAGGCACAACGAAGATTTGTGAATTCGCGATATATTCCTAACCGTCGGATCAAGGATTGATCTGGACCGTTGATTAGACATGACAAAGGCCTGTGAAGTTTTGATAAGATCTAGACCATTGGGTCCATAGGACATGTGGCAAAAGATCGCCATTTCGCTGACTGGGAAGTCAAAGGAACAGGGTTCCCTAACCTACCGAATTTGCGAAATGCAAAACGTCGAAATCCCGTCAACCGTCCATCTCAGGGGGTTATGTGATCCGTCCGATCACTTCAGAGTTTCAGAAATTGGGAGATGGAGATGTCAAGAACTCTTACCATAGGAGTCCCGAAATCGCGAAATGAGAAATGCCGAAATCCCGTCAACCATCCATCTCAGGGGGTTATGTGGACCGTTGATCCGACTCCCTTTCGAAGTTTCGCAAATCGGTAGATGGAGATGTCAAGAACTCCTACCACAGGAGTCCCGAAATCGTGAAATGCGAAATGCCGAAATCCCGTCAACCGTCTGTCTCAGGGGGTTATGTGGACCGTTGTTCTGACTCCCTTTTGGAGTTTTGGAAATTGGGAGATGGAGATATCAAGAACTCCTACCATAGGAGTCCCGAAGTCACGAACCCCGAAATCGCGATATACGAAATCACGAAGAGATCAGGACCATCGAATCACTTAGAGTGTGGATCGTTGATCCAACTCCATTTTGGAGCTTCGGATATCAGTACATGGAGTGTCAAGAGACTCTACCATAGGAGTGTTGAAATGCCGAAATTCCGAAATGCGAAACACATTTTGGCTCAATCTGTGGTCGCAGCCATTGGTCACATCGATGAAAGATGAAGGAAGGAGCTAGTTTAGATAAGCTCCATTTCAGATTTTCAGGGATCGAGACATGGAGTGTAATGAAATCTTTACCACAGGGATCTCGAAATGCCAAAGTGCGAAATGGAAAAGTAAACGCAAGTTTCTAGGAATTCAATCCAACGGTGCAGGCGAAGTTGAACAAGATTGCAGGGATACTTTTGCGCTTCTCAGTGTAACAGCTAAAACAAATGATGATCTCTGCCAGAGGACTCGAAGAGGACTGAGTGTGATCACCAAAGAAGATGAAGAGTCTCAAGGCATCTTCTAGTGGATTGAGGATTATTGATACAGGCGATTGATAGATGGATGAGCGTTGAAGTTTGTAACTGAAACAAAACGTATAAGCTCGACTATGTTAGAGAAGATGTAGAGTCTCAACTACTAGAGAAACTAAGGAATCTTAGAATAACACCCAGTGATGATGGATTCATAGGTGAAACTTCCAGAGAAGATGAAGAGTTACCATGATGATCAGGCAGAGGACTCACAATGAGCAGAATATGCAGAACATAGAAAGAACGTGGGGCACAAGAGATTGGATAGCTGTGCAAGAGTGAAGTGGAGAAAACTCTCTGATGTGGAGGAGATTGGGGTGGTGTGAGCATGCAGAGGCATAGCGAATATTGCATGCACAAGGAGCACAGAGACTATAAGAATGTGGAACAAAGAAGAGATTAGTGTTGTTGCTGTGGGGAGTGATTCATGTGTGTAGAAGGAGTTAGAGTGCAGTAGCTGAAATGCATAGAAGAGGAAAGGTGCATTGAAAGGACATGGTGTAGAGAGAAGAAAATGAAGAAGAACGGAAAGCACAATGCATGTGTGCAAGAAGACAGTGAGGCAGACAGAGAAGGGAAATGTAGCAAAATAGTGATGAGACTGGTAATCCATTGTTGAACATTATATCACTGTAATAAGTTTCAGTAACAAAGATTCATAATTCAGGGTGGTAGGGAGGTGCTAGGGAGGACTGGTGTCCTCAGAGCTTCAAGTGGGTGCTTGAACACAGGGAGTCGTAGCTTCCTTCTAGTTGGTGCTAGAGAAACTAGGGAGTTGGTGCTTCCTTCTAGTTGGTGCTAGAGAAACCAAGGAGTTGGTGCTTCCTTCTAGTGGGTGCTAGAGAAAACAGAGAGTTGGTGCTCTCAGCAAGTTGTAGCTTGCAAAACAGAGGTTGTAGCCTCACAATGAGTTGGAGATCATATGTATGATAATGTAAAGAATGTAAAGATTACTTATCACATAAAGAAAAAGAGATTTTTACCCTATATGGGTTTCCTCAGGAAATATCTGTCTCTATATATTTCATATGTATGAATGATGTTGAATGTTACAATTCTTACTTCCATGCATTACTATGATTATCATTGAGAGGTGTGTAATGAGTTTTAAATAGGCATAATTGTTTAATCACGGTCATAACTGATTCACCCCCCCCCCCTCTCAGTTGTACAACATTGAAGCCATCTTGTTGGATTCAATTTCTAGGGCATCGTCTTGCATCTTGGTGAGGTCTATTGATCTCCTTTATCTCAATAGTAAGGTGAAATCAGGGTCAAAATCTCTAGTGAAAGTTACTTTCGCTGCAGGCAGAGAAGGTTTGACCTCGATGGGAATTTTATCGTACAATTTATTAAATCTTTGGGTGAATTCGAGAACTAATTCCGAATTTTTCTTTCTAAGAGTCCCGAAATCCGTCGGATAATAGAGGTGATCTTCTCTTTACCCCCATTGCCTGATGAAAGCACTTTCAATTTCATCATATGACCTTAAAGATCCCACCGCTAAACCTTGGAACCAGCTTCTAACCTGCCCTTCGAAAGTTTGTAATAAAGGTCTGTAGTAGACATCTTCATGTTTGAGTCCTAGGATATCGACGAATTGGTCAAAGAAATTGATGTGCTCTTGTGCGGTTAAATCGCCTTCCCCTGTAAATTTTGGGAGATTTTTCATGTAATTCTCTAGAAGGTCATGTAGGGGAACCGGGAGGACAAGAGGGACATATCCGGCAGCCACCTTAGCAAAAATTTCAGGGAGCGGTACTTGGTTGTGTGCGACACCACCTACAACACTGCCTCTAGCCCCTGCACCTCCGTGTGCAACCATTGATAGATTTTAGATTGAAACTGGGATTGTAGGGAACTGATCATCAAAGAATAGGAAACTAGAAAAACAAGTCCCAAGAAGAAGAGAAATTGTTTCTCTGGGCTTGTAAGACAAATATATTGGAGAATTGATGGGAGTTAAATCAGGATACACAGGACATTCGTTGAAGCGTTCAGTAAAAGGAGTGTGGACTTTGGAAAAAGAACACGTATCGATCGATAGGGGGAGGGAGAGGGATCTCTCAAGTGTTCCTCTGACTTTAAACTGTGAAGAATTTGGTTGACAGATGAAGTGTGTCGGTGAAATGATTTGTCTAAGAGATCTTCTTGATTTTAAAATATTTTCTGGATCAGAAACTGGCGAAGTCTGCTTGTCGTCCGGGTTCTTTCTGGTGTTCTTTCGGCTAGAAGCCAGTTTAAAAAAATGTGGAGTCACCAAGTGAAAAAATAAAGTAGCCTTAGAAGGTTTTTCGATCTTTGTTCACTATCAAAGAAAGAAAGTGTTAATGTCATTCTTCCCAGGGAAAATATTTGTTTCTTCATTCCCCGACAACGGCGCCAAAAAGATGTTGTTCATGAGTTTATACTTTAAGGCTCTAAAGTATACCATCAAGGAAACCGAAAAAGGTAGAGATAATTAATCGTTAAAAAGAAAAAATTTAAAGGAAACTGAGATCACAATTGATTTCTTAACTGTCTTTGTCTAGCTTCCCATTGTTCTTGAAGGCTAATATCCCTTTCAATTGCAACCCATGATCTTTCAAGTTCTACCCATGTATTTGTTGTTTGTAAGATGGTATTGAATAGGTTTAATGAAATGCTTGTTTGATCTGATAGAACGGGTTCTATATTGGGTTGTCTGGTAACTGGAACAGTCATGAAAGCTGAGGGTTTCTTTTTTGTAAATCAAGAATATTTTCGAGGGTCGCAAATTTCTGGTTCAAAATTATAAAAATAGAACTTCCAAATTATGAATTAATATTATAACAGAAATAAAGGCCTTTTCTAGTATCTGAGTCAAATTTTAAAGGAGACAGTGGACGAAATGAAGAAAAAGGAAACATGCAATTGCATAACAAAAATGAGGCATCAATTTAAGAAGAATCTCATTTTCAGTAAATACAAGAAAATGGGTAATAACTTTGTAGAAACATACAATTTTAGAGTCCTAAAATGTTCATAGGTCTTATATCCGCTAAAAGATGATACAGAGGAAAAACTGCAAATGATTAGATAATCTGACTGTTTTAATTATTATAATAGAAATTACCACATGAAACACTTCAAACGAAAGTATGGAATAAAAAATAGAATGACAGAGAAACACATAACTCAGGCTTGACCAGATCTGGAATCTTCAATCTATATTGTATTAATTCAGGAAAAACGAAGTTATCTCTGTACAATCCCTCCAGAAAAAAGCCTTTTCTTAGTCTTCAAAAATTACATTTATACAAAAATCACCAATCTTAGGACAGTTGGTGAGTTTGTAATTCTTAGAGACTAACTATTTGTTAAAAAGTAGATCCAAAACCGTTTTCATGATTTTCTTCATTTTTCCATTTTAAGGGAAGTAAAATCCCTTCCAAATAATGCTTTTACTTTGCTGATGACTCTCCTTCTTTTGATTCGATACATTTAATACATTTCTCCATGAACTGTGTAAAATTTCTGGGGGGTTTTGGAAAATCTCTTGCTTCGAACAGATAAACCTTTCTCTGAATCTTAGAAAGGCAGTCATCCACTCCTTTATCTGTAAACTTTATTGACTGCAGCTTCAAGTTAGGCTCAACTAACAACCTATCCATTAGGGAGACATTGATTTTTTTTAGTTGTGAAATTTCCATTTGGATTTCACTTAAATTTTCCCTAAAATTTAATTGATGTGTTACAATATTGATCTGTCCCACAAGTCCTGTACACTGGCCTTTTCCAATATTTAATGACCCTTTGTCTAGAAGATAAAAAGCTTCTTCACAGTCCTCTCTGATTTCTTTGGCTATTATTTTGCTTTCAACTATGTTGGTTTCCCATAACTTGAGCATGATGTCACCTCTGATTTGCTCAGTGGCTGATACTTTCATAGTTTCAGATACCTCTTCACCTGTCAAATATATAATTTCCTTTTGGAGAGTAATCCTCACTGCTTTGGCTTCTTTTTCTCTTAGGATGATATTTTCAAAGGCATTATCTACTTCTTGAAAGTAATTCTGAATAATTTCTATCTTGGAAATTAATTTCAACTATTCAATTTCTATTTTTTAATGCACTTCCAGTGACTGGGCCTGGAAAGATTTTAAGTCTATAATATGATATTCCATTGATATTAATCTAGCCTGAAACTTTTCTATGTGCTCCTTTTGTTGAGTAATCTATAGCTGATTTGTTTGTATTTCCTGGCTCATTTCGTCCAAACTCGTTTTGAGTGATTGAACCTCTAACCTTTCGGTAGCCCTTGTCTGCTCCAAACTTTTACTCATTTCTTCTCTAATGCTTTCCTCAGCATTCTTTAATTTCTCTTGCAATTGTGCTATGATTTCTTCACTCTTCTTTATCCTTGTTATGATTTTTCCCATGGTAAAAAAGTTTGATGTTGCCATGGCTCCCATGGAACCTGCGACCTCTGTAGCGAAATCTTCTTCCTCCAAATTTTGTCCATTTATCAGGACTTTATTTTTTTTAACCATGTTCCCCTCCCTCTTATGCATCTCCTATTTCAAGACGACCTTCCTTTTTCTACTAAAAAAATAATACGAAGGAGGAATCTCATCTATGGGAATGGAGGTAAGGTCATCAACAAAAAGAGATCTCGTATTTGGCAGTCCAAAATTGGACTGTAAGGGAGTTAAGGAGGCTATGGGACTCTCTAGCTCCATAGATCCTTTCCCTCATGTCACCTTAGGCATGTTGACATCAACCTTTGGTGATGAAGTGGCAGTAGACTTACCGGACTTGGGAGGTCTCCCTGACCTTTTCTGTTCTTTGGTCTTTTTGCTTCGTGGAGGCCTTTCCACATCCTATAGGGCTTTTTCAAGATTTCCTTTCTTTGGTGCTTCCTACTCGAAACCTGGTGGAATGATTTCCTCGTCGAAACCTAGTGGAACACTTTCTTTCTCCCGGGGGAGGGTAATTTCTTCCCCTTAAAGTACTTGGGGAAGACCACTCCGTCGATGCTTCTGAAAGCTCTGAAAGCTGACTTGCAGGTCAGATGACAGTGTCTGTACGCTTTCCAACACTTCTTTATAAGATTTGGTCCCTTTGAACACGTCGTCCCAAGGGGACTCCTCATGTTCATAGGATTTCATATTATATTGTATCAAGTGTTTATTCACTAATTGATAAGGGTCATGCCTCTTGTACTCAATATTTACTAGTTTATTTTCTTTGAGTGCTTCTGCTTCCACCTTAGAATGTCCCAAATTTAGTAATGAAAATTTCTAGATGTGCACAGGAAAGATGGGCCAGGACTTATATTGAGATGCATTTATCTCTATTCCAATACCACCTTTTATTATTTGGTGTGCCACTTCCCTACACACTAGTCTATCCAGAAGAAATTTTGGAAGCGCGTGAGAGGGAATTGAGCACCCATAAACCCTAATGTAGGAGAATATTTCTTCAATGAACCAGTCTGTTATTTTCTTGAGGTTATTTGACACTGCATAAGAAATGTGAGGAGGGCCACAACTGAAAAACATTTTATGCATGGGTATCACCACGAAATGGAAAATTTCATAAAATGATTTTTTTTCATTTTCTTCCCACAACTCAGAGTGATATTCGTTAATGGGTTCAGGGCAAGTTATGTTCCAATTCCAATTCATTAGGGGAAATGGAGTCATAGAACAGATTGTGTCCATGAGGTGCACTAACATGTAGAAGGCCACTGGTTGACCTTGGGCTCTTGTAGCTCTGTAATCTGAAACCTCTTTGGCTAAATTATCAGATAAAATATTGTCCCAGTTGAAACTATACCCTTTTGATGCTTCTTCTAGAAAAGGTACCCATTCTGCGGGGAAATGACAGGGATTCTTTTTGCCAGAAAGTCTGTACAACATCATGGCTACATAAACCATGTACTCATTCAAAGAGGTTGTGGCATAAATTTCGTGGGTATCGGCCCTAAATTTTGATGGACATCTCCACCAACTTTTGATTAAATTAGGGTAAGTTTGTTCTGCCTCAGTGCATTCCTTTCTCTGGAATTCAGCTATAAATTCGACATTGTAAATGAAATTAGGATAAGGTGAGAGTTTGTACATAACCTGGATATGTTTAGGTCTGAATGAGTCGATAATGGCTCCTTGATCATTTAAAATGCTTCTCGTCGGAATATCAACTTTGTCTAAAGCCCAACTGACCATGTCATTATACGTCATGAGACGTGGCCGTGTTGCAATTTTGTGCAACTCTAATTCTGCTATGTCCCAAAGGTGATTCTCATAATCGCTAGGGGAATTTTTTATCTCGCAGTCCAGATTTTCATAAATCTGTCTCCATGATTTAATTGATTCAATAGCATGTGGTGTGGTGTCTGATATGACATCTCCCTCTGGGCTGGAAGTCTCAGCTGTATCTTCACTCTTCTTGGGTCCCTTCTTTGGTGCCATGACTCTGTATTGGAAAGAAAACCTATCACAAAAGAGAGTTGTGAAAGCTAGGCTATATTATCCTATATTTAATAGAAAAAGTGAGAATAAGTTTCAAAACACAGACCTCTAGTTTTGTTTTAACTCATTTTATGGTAAAAGTACTGACGCGGCTGCCAAAAATTTAATACCTTTAGTGCAGAGAATATCTCTCAGATACACATTTGTGTTGCAGAAATCGCAATCTATCCGTTATTAATGTGGCCATATTTTGGCAATTCTAAAATCAACATTCACAAAACTTCTTTTCACGGAGGCCGAAAAGAAATTACTTAAGAAGTTTAATTACCATTTAATGTATTTTTAAAATGAAGTTATTTCTTTTTAAAATTCGGTATTGAGTCGAGACTTCTCGTTTCAGGGTTTTGGGGATCACAGTTACATGAGGTATGTCACCACTAAACCCCAAATTCTGAAATCACGATGAGATTAGATGTAAGCCTTAACTTCCATATTGAGTCGGGACTTCGCATTTCGGGGTTTCGGGGATCGCGGCTACATGAGGTATGTCACCACTAAACCCCGAATCCCGAAATTGTGGTGAGAACAATTTTAAACCTTAACTTCAATATTGAGTCGCGACTTCGCGTTTTGGGGTTTTGGGGATCGCGGTTACATGAGGTATGTCACCACTAAACCCCGATCGAGTTTTACAATAATCAGGATCAAGACTAATTTTCACTTCTTTCGGGGAATCAAGAATCGGGATTTTGCGATTAAAAATGTATTGAAGAGATATTGTTCTGAGTAAACCCTGAATCCTGAGAGGTTTAAAAGATGGTTAATTAACTTCTTTAGGGTTTTAAATTATCGTGATTTAAAGTAATTTATAGAGCGTGCATCTAGACTTTAATAACATTTGAGCTTCTTGTGTTTAATTATAACAAAGAAAATAAATCATTTCGGGACTTCGGTATCAGTATTTTGGACTGGTAGCGAGGATTATACCTAATGAAACACCGAATCCCAAAAGAGAAAATTTTTGGTTTTAAAGGTGAAATTTTTTCAAAACTAGCTTCAACATGGTGCCCGAGTACGAGGCCCGTTCTATGGAGCTTCTTCGGTATGCTCTGCATATTAATACTAAGAAACTTAAGGTCAACAGGTTCGTATTCAGCCTTAATGTCAGCATATGTGCAAATGTTAGTATTTTGATGGCTCAATCTTGGAATGATGTCGTCTAGAAGGCCCTCATAGCAGAGGAGGAGATTATTAGCGGGGTTCAGAGCAGGACTCTAGTGAGACCAGCAGGGAAGGTGTCATATCGTGCGCAGTAGCATCAGACACTAGATAGACGTACGCTAGGATATCATGGCTTCTAGAGGGGATCCACTTTCACTACACCTCGACCATCGACGCCACAGTAGCAGACACCTTATCGGGGACCACAACATCAGCAACAATGTCAACCACAACAACAACAGTTTAGGCTTGTTCAATAGAACATACTAGGATTCCAGGCTGGTGGGCCGTAATATTCTACTTTGGGTACTAAGAGTACTGGATAGATGAAGGGGTGTTGGACGTGTGGGGAGCAACACTACCAACGTGATTTCCCTATGGAGAGGACTAGAGAATTTGGATCAGTCGAACCCACTACCGTGGGAGATATCGTCAAGGCCCATCAGATTCATGTAGCGGTGAATAACTACCAAGCAGAGCACCAATCAATTGTGCTCGATACATCAGGTACCATCACTGACCAGACCCTTAGTATTTTGATAGATCCCGGTGCTACCGAAAGTTTCATTTATGGTGCAACGCTAAAAAGGATTAAGGTAAAGGAAGTTGAATAGGATGAGTTTATCTTTGTAGAGATGGCTTCTAGAGCCAAACAGAGGGTTGGAGGAAAGGATACGGGTTGTACCCTCAACCTGGGAGAGTTTTTCATCAGGGCCAACCTGTACGTCACGATCTTAGGATCTTATGACGTCGTGATTGGTATGGACTGGTTAGAATCGCATGAGGCGATACTCAACTGTAAGATGAAATGTTTGAGCTTGGTCGATGATGAGGGATAAAGGCACGTGATTGTAGGATGAAACCAATGAGTTTCCCTGAGGTTCATCTCTTCCTTGTAGCTATGAAAGATCATGTGCAAGGGATGTAAGATTTATATTATCCTTTCATTAAATGAGAAGGAAGTAGCGGAAGGTCTAGAAAACCTTCCAGTGGTGAGAGAGTTTGCAGACATATTTCCCGAGGATTTACCTGGGATGTTGCTAGAGGGGGAATTGGATTTTACTATAGACCTAAAACAGGGGACTGAACCGATAGCTCAAACGCCTTATTAGATGTCAACCCCAGTGTTACAGGAGTTGAGAATGCAACTAAAGGAATTGTTGGACTTGGGTCTGATACATCCAAGTGTGTCACCATGGGGTGCGCTTGTTATTTTCATATGAAAGAAGGATGGGTTGTGGAGGATCTGCATTGACTACTATCAATTGAACAAGGCAATGATCAAGAATTAGTATCCGTTATTGAGGATTGATGATCTGTTCGATCAGATGAAGGGTGCGACAATGTTCTCAAATATCGATTTGCGATCAGGGTATCACCAGTTATGGATCAAGGAGGATGACGTCCCTAAGACATCCTTTAAAATGAGGTTTGAACATTACGAGTTTACTATTTTACCATTTGGAATGACAAATGCCCCAGGGGTATTTTTAAGTTTGATGAATGGGGTGTTCCATGAGTACTTGGAAAAGTTTGTCCAAGTATTCATTGATGATATTTTGATTTACTCTCGGATGATGAAGGAGCATGAAAAATACTTGCGCTTGGTACTACAATGTCTGCAAGAGCACAAATTGTATGGGAAGTTTTCCAAATGCTCATTTTATCAATCGAATATTCACTACTTAGGGCATGTCATCTCCGACGAAGGTATCGTCGTGGATCCAGCAAAGTTCAAGCTTATTATGGAATGGCCTGCACCGACGAATGTCCCAGAAGTGTGTAACTTCATGGGTTCAGAAGGATACTATCAACGGTTCATCAAGGGATTTTCGAAGAAAGGAAATCCGATCATGGAATTGCAGAAGAAGAACAAGAAGTGTGTTTGGACCAAAAAATGCAGGGAAGCATTTGGGAGGCTCAAAGAGATGTTGACAACAAAACCGATACTAAAGTTCCCTGACATGGATGTGGACTTCTTGGTATGCACTGACACATCCAAGGAAGGATTAGGAAGAGTCTTGATGCAAGATGGTCGAGTGATCGCTTACATCTCGAGGAAACCGAGAAGGCATGAGGAGAACTATACGATGCATGATTTGGAGTTGTTAGCCATTGTATATGCCTTGAAGGTTTGGAGACACTACCTTGTTGGATGAAAATTTGAACTAAGGACGAACCACTATGGACTACAACACATCTTTACGCAAAGCGACATGAACGCACGACAACGACATTGGTCAGAATTACTTAGTGAGTACGACTTTAAGATTACTTACATAAAAGGAACAATGAACCGAGTGGTAGATGCATTGAGTCGGAGACCACACATATTTTCGGTGTTGCCTCTTCAGACGAATCTACATGAACAGATTCTAACTTTACAACGTGACAACGAATGGTACAAAGAGGTCGAGGATTTTATAGGACAAAACACAATGATGATACCCAGATTTGAAGGATTTACGTTTGATGACGATGGATTATTGAGGTTTAAAAATCAGATTTACATACCACCAAACAATGAGTTGAGGAGCTTGATCCTAAATGAGGCTCATAGAGCAGTGTACATGGCTCACCCAGTGGTCACGAAGATGAGGGTGGACCTTAAACCCTTATTCTTCTAAAAAATAATGAAGGCAGACATAGTCAACTATGTGGCCAGATGTCTAGAATGTCAACAAGTAAAGGCCGAATAGAGACATCCAACAGGATTACTACAACCACATGTTATTCCAGAATCGAAATGGGAGGTTAATTCGATGGATTTTATTGTTGGGTTGCTACTGACGGCAAGAAGACATGACTCGATTTTTGTAATAGTCGACACTCTAATGAAGAGTGCTCATTTTATTCTTGTGCGTATGACATATAAGTCACCTGACATAGCTAGAATTTTCATCAATGAGATTGTGAGGCTGCATGGCGTTCCTAAGAGGATTATATCCGATCGAGGATCGATGTTTACTGGACGATTTTGGACTAGTTTCCAAGAGGCCTTGGGAAGCCAACTTAACTTCAGTACTGCGTATCACCCGGAGATTGATGGGTAGACCCAACGAACGAACCAGACCTCAGAGGACATGGTGCACATGTATGTGTTGGACCAACAAAAGAATTGGGAATAATTCTTTCCACTGGTGGAATTCTCTTATAACAACAATTACCAAAGCACCATTAAGATGGTGCCTTTCAAGTTTATTTACGGGAGACTGTGTCAGATGCCTTTGAGTTGGGATCGAATTGAGGATAGAGTCGTGGTGGGACCAGAAGCGATCCAAGAAATGGAAGAGAAAATGAAAACAATAAGACAAAGGATTAAATAAGTTCAGGATCAGTAGAAGAGTTATGTCGATGCTCACCGTGTTGACCATAGTTACGAGGTTGGCGATCGAGTCTTCTTGTGAGTAAAACCGCAAAAGAGTTCGATCAAGTTTGGTAATGGAGCTAAACTCTCTCCTAGGTTCGTGGGACCTTTCGAGATTGTGGAGAGGAAGGGGCCCGTGGCCTATCAACTAGCCTTGCCTGATTCCTTGAGGCGTATGCACGATGTTTTTCACCTATCTGTTTTGAGACATTTTATTAGTGATCCTACACATGTTATTGACATAAGTTCCTTCCAGGTTTAGATGAGGGGGCACTCATGGTTGAGTCGATCCAGATCCTAGATCATCGCATTCGATAGCTACAAAGTCAAATAGTAGATCAGGTCAAGGTTCAATGGGACAAATATAGTCCACAGTCAATGACCTGGGAGGACGCATATGATATGAGCCAGCGTTTTCCATTTTTGTTTGATAGATAGACTTGTGATACTGTGATACACATTATTTTGACACTTATATACTGTGAAACTTCGGGACAAAGTTTAGACCAAGAGGGGGTGTATGTAACAACTCGCTCTTGTGCGCACTAAGCAAACTTATTCTTTGAGGACACTTGCTTGCAAGTGATCCGGATTATTGTACTATTGGGCATTTGATTATGTTTATGAGGCGTTAGTGGTTGATGACATGTTATTTTTATGTATTGACATAGACATGTCATATTGATTCAGTTTTCTTGAGTGTGTAGGATTTTGGACCTCAAGGATGTACAGGGATCGATGGAACCCCATTGGACTCCAGATCGAGACAGGGAGTGGACTATTGGGGTTTTGATTGTTGTATATATGACATTTGTGCATCTAATTAGATGATATGATTATGGATACCATATCTGACATGATTCGTTGATGATGCAGGCTGACGATAGCTTTCCGGCCAGACTCACATGTGGATTAGAGGGGTCATGTACGATTACCAGAGACGTTGAGGGAGAGTTGTGGAAAACAACCCTGCCACAGCCTACTAGCACTCCTGTCGTGGCTTGAACTGTAGGTTAATGATTACCTAGTTCAAGAAGTCCCACAATACCATGAGGTCTGACTGTGACAATCACTCACGATGATTCTAAGGGCTGTGCAATAAGGCATGGGCCTTATTCCTTAGAGGTCGTTAGTCTCCCACAAGATCACCTTGTAGAGTATTGACTCCAGGGGTTTTGATGTCTACCAATTCAGTTAAGAGGCGAGTGCCACGCTTGGAGAACATAGTGTGTCATGAAGGGCATGTTGCACAAGAAAAGTAGAAAGAGGTGAGTGGCACCCTTGGAGCATGTAGTGCACCCTAAAGGGCACGTCACGCAAGGGAAACAGATTGAGGTGAATGGCACCCTTGGAGCACCTAGTGCGTCCTGAAGGGCATGATGCATTGTTAATTAATAAATGGATAAACCTATATGGCCTTAGGATGAATAACGTGATAAGAAAGATTTAAAACATTTCCCCTAATAAAATGTCACCCAACCTAGGAAAATAAAGTCTAGGTCTAAGTGATACTTGTGATAAAAGAATTTTTATCTTTTTATATAAAAATTAAAATTAAAAATAAATAATTAATAATGATAATCATCATTAATCATGTGACGAGAAGGGGGTAAGTAATTCATTTAATTTATAAAAATCTTTTGGGGGATAAAATTTAAAAAGGGGAAAAGGGGGAAATAATTGTTTTGTCACTTATGCTAATAAAAAATTATTAATTAAAAAGGAAAAAGGGAAAAAGATAATTTCTACACCTGCCAATTTGAATTTTAAATGAAAAGGGAAAGAGAGAAGTTTAAAATAATTAGGAAACTAGAAAAAAGCGAGAAACTTAAAAAGAAAGTGGAAACCCAAGGAAAAAGAAGAAAGTCTAACTTAGTAAAGTATCTAACTTTTAAGAACTTTCTAAATTAAACTCAACTAGTAATTTAGTAAGAGGGAAAGTCATTCAAACATGTAAGAGAATATGTGCACACGTGGAGCGATTCTAGGAGTGATTTTAGGTGGGTGGGGGAAATAGGAGTAATTAATTAATTAATGAAATTAATTTATGGTGCAATGAAGGGGATGGGTGACACAAGTACGTGAAGGATTATTATGAATTAAATTATTGAACAATAAATTAAAAGGGATTTTGGGAAAGTAAATGACTTAGAAAAATTATATAAAAGAGGGAGGAGGAGGAGGATGGATCTCTTCTGTGATGCGTAACATTATGCTGCAAAAGTTTAGACTTGACTGACTTAGCTTGTGGGAGTTGGGATACCCAGCTCGGTGAGGAGTGGTAGCTCAACCTTGCGAGGCGATCTGGGAGCTAGTTGTTTCTTTGGTTAGTGTGCATGACCCCTTTGTGGTTTGGGGGGCTAAGGGGGAAGAAGAGTATCCCTAGCATTGGTTGGGGGGTATCGGTGAAGTCTCATCAGTCGGCAAGCGGGAGTTGTACGGAGTGTGCAAGACAACAACTCAAAGCGAGCGACTTGGGATATGGTACGCATGGTAGATCATTAGTATACTTTACGCTTTTAGTTTTGTATATTTAATTGGGTAAATAAATGATTGAACTAGCATTTTAATTGATAACTGAATCTTCCCCATAGCCTTAAGCTCATTGTTGATTGATTCCCTTGGATTTTGATCCCTGTATGTCATGACCATCCTTTGGTTTTATTGATTTGTGTTGAGTTTGTGCTTCTTACTTCACCCTCGTCCCTAGCTCATCGGTCTTTTCCTAGGCAGTCGGCCAGGAGCCGGATCGACGGTTGTCACTTCGGTGTTAATATACCTATATATCCTAATGCCCTACCTTTCTGTGTGATGATGATGAGTGATGCATGTTTCTGCCTAGAAGTCTAGCCCTGTTGATTGTTCTTGGTCGATTGATGGTCATTGCACCTTCTGGCGATTGAGTACCTCTGCGTTTGATTTCCTAAACTCTGGAAAAAAAAACCTTGCATCTCCTTGAAGGTTTATCATTGTTTTTCCTTGATTGATAACCTCTAAGTTGAAGGCCCAATCTCTGCATTTCGTATCTTGAATGTGTTTCATTGTTGGACATTCTCTGCATTTACTTACCTCTACACTCTAACATTTGAAGACGATTGAGACTACGTTTTTCACCACTTGATTATGATTTCCTTTCATTTTGGTTGCCTGGTGATCCTGCCACTTCTTAGGCTGCATTACGTTCGATTTGGGGGCGAACTTTTTCTCGGGGAATTTATTCTTCTGGTCTTTAGATGGTGTTTTTATTAAGAAATAAACTCAGTAAACTGATTTATTTTGAATTTTATAGACTCAACGAAATTAACTCTGCGGTTTTATATATTGCTGGATAACTTAACTCTATGTTGATTTATTAATGGCCTTATTCTCTGCGTTTTTTTTTACCTCTGCACCTTAATTTATTTGAAGAAAACTTTAGCCTGTGTTTGTCCTCTTGATTGATAGCCTTCGATTTTGACCGAGTTTATTTTTCTGAATGCTAGTAAGGCTATGCCTTGAGACATAGCGAGGATTCCCTTGAACACTTGCTCTTGTTTCATCCGAACCACTACGAAATTTTCACTGGAATGCATTGTGTTTGACACTTTTAAAACAACATTCGTTGCCTGCTTACCTGGTGATTTTCCCCTCTAGTTGGATCGCATTTTCTTTAACCTACCAGCCTTAGAAATGCATTTTGTTTTCAACTATTGGAATGCGATTATTTTTCTTTTCTTGTAACCGGTTTTAATGGCGAAGTTGCCCTACATTTTTTTTCTTACACCTGGCTGACGTCTCTTTCTCTGCAAAATTTTAATGCATTCCATGCGAATTAACCCAGCTAGCTTGAATATCAACTCCACGATTTCATTCCCCTTGACCTCGACTTAGTGACAGGCCTACCCCTTTAATTTGTGTGACAAAATTTTTATTTAATTGGCAGAGGTCTAGGTGCGGCGATTTCATCCTTTAACTCATGGTTTCAGGGCTTCCTGTACCTGCATTTTAAAGCTTATTTAACCAATCAAAAGGGTGAAATTCTCTTTTATGGATGGGACTAAATAAATATCTAGTTTGGATGGAATCTGTGATTATAAAATATGTAACTAGATATGGATGGCATGAGTAAATATAATAACTAGATATGGGTGGCTTGAGTAAATATAAAAATATTGTAATAATAAGAGACACCTTATTTAAATATGTTTGCACTTATTTATCACCTGCATGAATTTTCATTAATTGTATTACCTGTGTTTTAAACAATAGTAAACTCTTAACTACATTTTACATCTTGATGGTGGAGTTATATTAATGGCAGACACAAATTTATAATCGATTGCCTTAAACTTCATTTCTTATGGTCTCATATTATTGACAACCCCTTTTATTGACTGGAAAATAGCATCCACAGATAGCGAGCATAGTCATCGATGGTTTATAAATTTCTGTCAATTTATTGATATTGATGTAGAACGTATGCTCTGCGCGCACAATATTAGCAAATTTTGAGCTGGAAGGTGTAAAGGAATGACATTTAAATCCCAACAAATTACATTCAATGACAAGAGCATGTGCCTTTAATAGTTGACTGCGTGAACATTTATTGGCAATTTAATAGCTGGAAGGTGTAAAGTGATGGCGTTATTTACAACAACTTTTAGCATTATAATAGACTGTCTCTTCTTTTAACAACCTTTGAATAAACAACCTTTAAATTTAATTTAACCAGACTTGTCCATTAGTTTTAAAATTAATTAAACTAGACTTGCTAAATCATATTGCATTAATGTTAATTAGAATTTTAATTATTAACCCAATTGAAGTTCAAACTTGCTTAATTTGATGTGCATTTAATGTTAAATTAGATGGTACCTTGATGACAAATTATAATTTAGAATTGCTCAAATTTATTTGTATTAAGGTTTAATTAGATTGTACAATAATGAAAATTTGTAATTTAGACATGCTAAGTTAGATTTGTATATCATGTTAAGTTAGGTTTGTAAATCACTGACTAATTGTAATTTAGACTGGTTAATTTAGATCTGTATTTAACGTTAATTTAGATCGTAAGTGTTGACCAGTTTAGACTTGTTAAAAGGGTTGGGTTGTTAAGGAATGGATATGGAAGCTCTATGATGGTGATCGACCTCACCTCCTCTCCTGTGCAGCCCCCAAAGGAAGTCGACTAGCTACCCTTCTGCTCTTCCTCCACGCAGCCGCCAACAAGGATGCACAACCATGCAGTAAGGAACCCGGCCAGCTCCAATCCAACACGCAGCCAATAGTTGAAGGGTAGCAAACGTGCCAGCATGAAGGTTACACCCAAATGGAGATATCCACGCCTAGATAAGGCTCAACCTGCCCCTCCAATGGTCAACACGCAGCCAAAGGGAGATAGTTGCGCCCATCTTCAAGAAAAATGTCCAAATTCCTCCTCTTCACTACAGTTGTTTCTGCAAATACGATTTTCCCTACTCCTATGCACGTTTTTCCATACAATAAATGAGACAGCTCCTTTGCTCAACAATGGGTACTCACCCAAACATTTTTCTCTTACCAAAAACGAGCTGTACCTCTTCTTCCAAATGGCTGTACCTGCAAGTACGAATTTTCTTCTACAAACTCTAGTAAAAATCCTCCACAAAGAAGTCAGATGAAATACCAGCTTGGCCTCTCCAATCTCCTGGCTAGGGTAGATGGTTGCACTGCCGAATCCAAGCTAGAAAATGGGTTTCCAGCTAAAACCTTTGCTCAGCTCTTCACAGCTCTCTCCAAAATAATTTTTGTTCAAAAAAATGGAATAGTTACCATTCCCACAGCTGGCCAGAACCATGCTCTAATACCACTGAAATATCCCGAATTCAATAAAACAAAAATTTAGCAGCAAAATCGATAAACATAGAAATAACCAGCAAATTTCTTCATTAAATCCATAAACGATGAAGTACAAATGAGAGATCTGTAGGATCTTCTCCAATATCAGCTAGGCCAGATGGTTTCACTGGCGAAACNGAGTAAACTAGGGTTTTGAAACCCTCATGCTCACAAGAGCCCAATACAATATTTTCTTAAACTCAATCATAGATCCCAAAAGGCTCTCCTCTCCTCCTCTTATAACCCTTCGTTGGGTCTCTTTAGTGTAACTACTTTTCCCCTCTTTATTTTATTAAGTGACTAATTTCACTTTATTTTTATTTAAGTACCTTTATAAGGTAACTTTCATACAATAACACTAAATGCCTCTTAAGGGGAAAATTGGGAACATTACACAAAGTCGTGTATTGGCTTGCATCTTCCCTTGTTGTCATCCTCTGGTGTCTCTTCGACCTATTGTTTGGGTATGGGCATGGTCTTCTTATCAGTATTCGACTCCTAGAGCTTTGGATTTATCTAGAGTCCTCCGTCCAGATAGGATGTGTTGTACCAAGGTTATTGACATGTCTATCACCTGGGGACAGCATGATTCATGATAAGGAGATCATGGCGCCCCCTATTGGATAACAACAAGCGAGAACTTGGTCATAGTCAGTGCCTTCCATATGATGTTTGTCAAGCATTGTAATTTGCTATGACGCACGGGTAGCACGCCTTCATGCATTTGTTTGAGTGCGTTGAGGTTCTAGTCTTGTTCGTCAAGGCCATTGTGTTGGGAGGAGGATGTTTTTCCTTAGCTTGTAGGCACGATCTTGTTTTCGTCAGGCGGGTAGCCATTCCTCTTTGTTTTTCCATGCATGTTGCACCCATTTTCCCTTGTGCCATTGCATGGAGTCATAGTTTCCTATTGCCTGGAGTGCGTGCTTGCGTTCGTCGTCAGTTGTGTGGTTAAATTGTTGTCATCATCGCCTTCTTGCCTAAAAACAAACAAAAACAATTGCACTCTTGCTTCGCTTGTAGTCGTAATGAAGGGATCGTTACACATGGGACACGAAAAATGAATTCAGTTAAAATAAAACGCTATCAAAATGTGTTTTCATTTGATAGAAGAAATGAGTCTTATTTTTGTTCAGTTTGCATAGAGGACACATAATCCATAGAGGTTTGCGAAAATGAAAATGCAGAATATGTTAAATCTTGGAGACATACCGAACTTAATATAAAGGGGAAAATGCCACTTGCAATCTCCGAGGAGATGGAATCAAATGAACTATAGTGTGAGTTGATGGAGATAGAGTTTCTGATCTTGTTAGAGAAAGTAATTTTTATGTTTAATTTTTTTTCAAATAACTTGTAGATGTACTTGTGTGATAATCTAACGCGAACTATTTATTGTCCAACATATCAAATTATTTGCAGGATATGTCTTTGTCATGGTTGCACCTGTAGACAACACTGAAAACATGAAATATTATTTGATGCGATGCATAGAACAAAATATGAAATATTCTTGGTGGAAAATGTAGGAAAATCCTTTTGGTTCTGATGTTGGACTTTCGTCAAACACTTGGCAAACTACTGTAAATGATGGTTGTAGGTGAAGATTGGATGGAAAACAGGTTGTCCTTTGGGTTTGTTTGCTATTATGGTGGTTTTTTACTCCCTTATGCCTCCCCGATGAAGTTTCAAGTGCGTTGTTTTAGTATTGGACAAAACCCATAAAATTAATGACAATCATTCATATTTAAATGACAATTCTGCTAAGCTCTGGCTGCATTTTATTGTATATATTATTGTTGTACCAATAAAATCAAAAGGAGGTCAAATTACCTCTCAAGGATGAGTAGAACGTCTATTATAGAAGGCTGGGCACCTCCTTTAATACACAGTCATGAAGGAAAGCCCACAATCTGCTCCCACGAACTGATCAAGAGAGCGACCCAAGCATTTTCTGCTCTACTGTTAAGGAATGGATATGGTAGCTCTATGATGGTGATCGACCTCACCTCCTCTCCTATGTAGCCCCCAAAGGAAGTCGACTAGCTAACCTTCTTCTCTTCCTCCACGCAGCCACGAACAAGGATGCACAACCATGTAGTAAGGAACTCGGCCAGCTCCAATCCAACACGCAGCCAACAGTTGAAGGGTAGCAAACATGCCAGCATGAAGGTTACACCCAAATGGAGATATCCACACCTAGACAAGGCTCGACCTGCCCCTCCAATGGTCAACACGCAGCCAAAGGGAGATAGTTGCACCTAGCTTCAAGAAAAACATCCAAATTCCTCCTCTTCACTACAGTTGTTTCAACAAATACGATTTTCCCTGCTCCTGTGCACATTTTTCCATACAATAAACAAGACAGCTCCTTTGCTCAACAATGGGTACTCACCCAAACGTTTTTCTCTTACCAAAAACGAGATGTACCTCTTCTTCCAAATGGTTGTACCTGCAAGTACAAATTTTCTTCTGCAAACTCTCATAAAAATCCTCCACAAAGAAGTCAGATGAAAGACCAGCTTGGCCTCTCCAATCTCCTGGCTAGGGAAGATGGTTGCACTGCCAAATCCAAGCTAGAAAATGGGTTTCCAACTGAAACCTTTGCTCAGCTCTTCACAGCTCTCTCCAAAATATTTTTTGTTCAAAAAAATGGAATAGTTACCGTTCCCACAGCTGGCCAGAACCATGCTCTGATACCACTGAAATATTCTTGGTGGAAAATGTAGGAAAATCCTTCTGGTTCTGATGTTGGACTTTCGTCAAACACTTGGCAGACTACTGTAAATGATGGTTGTAGGTGAAAATTGGATGGACAACAGGCTGTCCTTTGGGTTTGTTTGCTGTTATGGTGGTTTTTTACTCCCTTATGCCTCCCCGATGAAGTGTCAAGTGCGTTGTTTTAGTATTGGACAAAACCCATAAAATTAATGACAATTATTCATATTTAAATGACAATTATGCTAAGCTCTGGATGCATTTTATTGTATATATTATTGTTGTACCAATACAATCAAAAGAAGGTCAAATTACCTCTCAAGGATGAGTAGAACGTCTATTATAGAAGGATGGGAACCTCCTTTAATATACAACCATGAAGGAAAGCCCACAATATGCTCCCATGAACTGATCAAGAGAGCGACCCAAGCATTTTCTTCTCTGTACTTGCTACCCTTATGCTCTTCCTCCATGCAGCCACCAACAAGGACGCACAACCATGCAGTAAGGAACTCGGCCAACTCCAATCCAACACGTAGCCAACAGTTGAAGGGTAGAAAACGCGCCAGCATGAAGGTTACACCCAAATGGAGATATCCACGCATAGACAAGGCTCAACCTGCCCCTCCAATGGTGAACACACAGCCAAAGGGAGATAGTTGCACCCAGCTTCAAGAAAAACGTCCAAATTCCTCCTCTTCACTACAGTTGTTTCTGCAAATATGCTTTTCCCTGCTCCTGTGCACGTTTTTCCATACATTAAACGAGACAACTCCTTTTCTCAACAATTGGTACTCACCCAAACGTTTTTCTCTTACCAAAAACGAGTTGTACCTCTTCTTCCAAATGGCTGTACCTGCAAGTATGAATTTTCTTCTGCAAACTCTAGTAAAAATCCTCCACAAAGAAGTCAGATGAAAGACCAGCTTGGCCTCTCCAATCTCCTGGCTAGGGTAGATGGTTGCACTGCCGAATCCAAGCTAGAAAATGGGTTTCCAGCTGAAACCTTTGCTCAGCTCTTCACAGCTCTCTCCAAAATAATTTTTGTTCAAAAAAATGGAATAGTTACCATTCCCACCGCTGGCCAGAACCATGCTTTGATACCACTGAAATATTCTTGGTGGAAAATGTAGGAAAATCCTTTTGGTTCTGATGTTGGACTTTCGTCAAACACTTGGCAGACTACTGTAAATGATGGTTGTTGGTGAAAATTGGATGGACAGCAGGCTGTCCTTTGGGTTTGTTTTCTGTTATGGTGGTTTTTTACTCCCTTATGCCTCCCCGATGAAGTGTCAAGTGCGTTGTTTTAGTATTGGACAAAACCCATAAAATTAACGACAATCATTCATATTTAAATGACAATTCTGCTAAGCTCTGGCTGCATTTTATTGTATATATTATTGTTGTACCAATACAATCAAAAGTAGGTCGAATTACCTCTCAAGGATGAGTAGAACATCTGTTATAGAAGGCTGGGCACCTCCTTTAATACACAGCCCTGAAGGAAATCTCACAATCTGCTCCCACGATCTGATCAAGAGAGCGACCTAAGTATTTTCTACTCTGTTGTTAAGGAATGGATATGGCATCTCTATGATGTCGATTGACCTCACCTCCTCTACTATGTAGCCCCCAAAGGAAGTCGACTAGCTACGCTTCTTCTCTTCCTCCATGCAGCCACCAACAAGGATGCACAACCATGCAGTAAGGAACTCGGCCAGCTCCAATCCAACACGCAGCCAACAGTTGAAGGGTAGCAAACGCGCCAGCATGAAGGTTACACCCAAATGGAGATATCCATGCCTAGACAAGGCTCGACCTGCCCCTCCAATGGTCAACACGTAGCCAAAGGGAGATAGTTGCACCCAGCTTCAAGAAAAACGTCCAAATTCCATCTCTTCACTACAACTGTTTCTGCAAATACGATTTTCCCTACTCCTGTGCACGTTTTTCCATACAATAAACGAGACAGCTCCTTTTCTCAACAATGGGTACTCACCCAAACATTTTTCTCTTACCAAAAATGAGTTGTACCTCTTCTTCCAAATGGCTGTACCTGCAAGTACAATTTTTCTTCTGCAAACTCTAGTAAAAATCCTCCACAAAGAAGTCAGATGAAAGACCAGCTTGGCCTCTCCAATCTCCTGGCTAGGGAAGATGGTTGCACTACCGAATCCAAGCTAGAAAATGGGTTTCCAGCTGAAACCTTTGCTCAGCTCTTCACAGCTCTCTCCAAAATAATTTTTGTTCAAAAAAATGGAATAGTTAACGTTCCCACAGCTAGCCAGAACCATGCTCTGATACCACTGAAATATTCTTGGTGGAAAATGTAGGAAAATCCTTCTGGTTCTGATGTTGGACTTTCGTCAAACACTTGGCAGACTACTGTAAATGATGGTTGTAGGTGAAAATTGGATGGACAACAGGCTGTCCTTTGGGTTTGTTTGCTGTTATGGTGGTTTTTTACTCCCTTATGCCTCCCCGATGAAGTGCCAAGTGCGTTGTTTTAGTATTGGACAAAACCCATAAAATTAATGACAATCATTCATATTTAAATGACAATTCTGCTAAGCTCTGGCTGCATTTTTTTGTATATATTATTGCTATACCAATACAATCAAAAGGAGGTCGAATTACCTCTCAAGGATGAGTAGAACGTCTGTTATAGAAGGCTGGGCACCTCCCTTAATACACAACAGTGAAGGAAAGCCCACAATCTGCTCCCACGAACTGATCAAGAGAGCGACCCAAGCATTTTATTCTCTGTTGTTAAGGAATGGATATGGCAGCTCTATGATGGTGATCGACCTCACCTCCTCTCCTGTGCAACCCCCAAAGGAATTCGACTAGCTACCCTTCTGCTCTTCCTCCACGCAGCCACCAACAAGGATGCACAACCATGCAGTAAGGAACTCGGCCAGCTCCAATCCAACACGCAGCCAACAGTTGAAGGGTAGCAAATGCACCAGCATGAAGGTTACACCCAAATGGAGATATCCACGCCTAGACAAGGCTCGACCTGCCCCTGCAATGGTCAACACGCAACCAAAGGGAGATAGTTGCGCCCAGCTTCAAGAAAAACGTCCAAATTCCTCCTCTTCACTACAGTTGTTTTTGCAAATACGGTTTTCCCTTCTCCTGTGCACGTTTTTCCATACAATAAACGAGACAGCTCCTTTTCTCAACAATGGGTACTCACCCAAACATTTTTCTCTTACCAAAAACGAGCTGTACCTCTTCTTCCAAATGGCTGTACCTGCAAGTACAAATTTTCTTCTGCAAACTCTAGTAAAAATCCTCCACAAAGAAGTCAGATGAAAGACCAGCTTGGCCTCTCCAATCTCCTGGCTAGGGAAGATGGTTGCACTGCCGAATCCAAGCTAGAAAATGGGTTTCCAGCTGAAACCTTTGCTCAACTCTTCACAGCTCTCTCCAAAATAATTTTTGTTCAAAAAAATGGAATAGTTACCGTTCCCACAGCTGGCCAGAACCATGCTCTGATACCACTGAAATATTCTTGGTGGAAAATATAGGAAAATCCTTCTGGTTCTGATGTTGGACTTTCGTCAAACACTTGGCAGACTACTGTAAATGATGGTTGTAGGTGAAAATTGGATGGACAGCAGGCTGTCCTTTGGGTTTGTTTGCTGTTATGGTGGTTTTTTAATTCCCTTATGCCTCCCCGATGAAGTGTCAAGTGCGTTGTTTTAGTATTGGACAAAACCCATAAAATTAATGACAATCATTCATATTTAAATGACAATTCTGCTAAGCTCTGGATGCATTTTATTGTATATATTATTGTTGTACCAATATAATCAAAAGGAGGTCGAATTACCTCTCAAGGATGAGTAGAACGTCTGTTATAGAAGGTTAGGCACCTCCTTTAATACGCAGCCGTGAAGGAAAGCCCACAATCTGCTCCCACGAACTGATCAAGAGAGCGACCCAAGAATTTTCTTCTCTGCTGTTAAGGAATGGACATGCAGCTCTATGTTGGTGATCGACCTCACCTCCTCTCCTGTGCAGCCCCCAAAGGAAGTCAACTAACTACCCTTATGCTCTTCCTCCACGCAGCCACCAACAAGGACGCACAACCATGCAGTAAGGAACTCGGCCAACTCCAATCTAACACGCAACCAATAGTTGAAGGGTAGAAAACACGCCAGCATGAAGGTTACACCCAAATGGAGATATCCACGCCTAGACAAGGCTCGACCTGCCCCTCCAATGGTCAACACGCAGCCAAAGGGAGATAGTTGCGACCAACTTCAAGAAAAACGTCCAAACTCCTCCTCTTCACTACAGCTGTTTCTGCAAATACGATTTTCCCTACTCCTGTGCATGTTTTTCCATACAATAAACGAGACAGCTCCTTTGCTCAACAATGGGTACTCACCCAAACGTTTTTCTCTTACCAAAAACGAGTTGTACCTCTTCTTCCAAATGGCTGTACCTGCAAGTACGAATTTTCTTCTGCAAACTCTAGTAAAAATCGTCCACAAAGAAGTCAGATGAAAGACCAGCTTGGCCTCTCCAATCTCCTGGCTAGGGCAGATGTTTGCACTGCCGAATCCAAGCTATAAAATGGGTTTCTAGCTGAAACCTTTGCTCAGCTCTTCACAGCTCTCTCCAAAATATTTTTTTTTCAAAAAAATGGAATAGTTACCGTTCCCACAGCTGGCCAGAACCATGCTTTGATACCACTGAAATATTCTTGGTGGAAAATGTAGGAAAATCCTTCTGGTTCTGATGTTGGACTTTCATCAAACACTTGGCAGACTACTGTAAATGATGGTTGTAGGTGAAAATTGGATGGACAGCAGGCTGTTCTTTGGGTTTATTTGCTGTTATGGTGGTTTTTTACTCCCTTATGCCTCCCTGATGAAGTGTCAAGTGCGTTGTTTTAGTATTGGACAAAACCCATAAAATTAATGACAATCATTCATATTTAAATGACAATTCTGCTAAGCTCTGGATGCATTTTATTGTATATATTATTGTTGTACCAATACAATCAAAAGGAGCTCGAATTACCTCTCACAGATGAGTAGAACGTCTATTATAGAAGGTTAGGCACCTCCTTTAATACACAGTCGTGAAGGAAAGCCCACAATCTGCTCCCACGAACTGATCAAGAGAGCGACCCAAGAATTTTCTTCTATGCTGTTAAGGAATGGACATGGCAGCTCTATGTTGGTGATCGACCTCACCTCCTCTCCTATGCAGCCCCCAAAGGAAGTCGACTAGCTACCCTTCTGTTCTTCCTCCACGCAGCCACCAACAAGGACGCACAACCATGCAGTAAGGAACTCGGCCAGCTCCAATCTAACACGCAGCCAATAGTTGAAGGGTAGAAAACGCGCCAGCATGAAGGTTACACCCAAATGGAGATATCCACGCCTAGACAAGGCTCGACCTGCCCTTCCAATGGTCAACACGCAGCCAAAGGGAGATAGTTGCGCCCAGCTTCAAGAAAAACGTCCAAATTCCTCCTCTTCACTACAGTTGTTTCTGCAAATACGATTTTCCCTGCTCCTGTGCACGTTTTTCCATACAATAAACGAGATAGCTCCTTCGCTCAACAATGGGTACTCACCCAAACGTTTTTCTCTTACCAAAAACGAGTTGTACCTCTTCTTCCAAATGGCTGTACCTGCAAGTACGAATTTTCTTCTGCAAACTCTAGTAAAAATGCTCCACAAATAAGTCAGATGAAAGACCATCTTGGCCTCTCCGATCTCCTGGCTAGGGCAGATGGTTGCACTGCCGAATCCAAGCTAGAAAATGGGTTTCCATCTGAAACCTTTGCTCAGCTCTTCACATCTCTCTCCAAAACAATTTTTGTTCAAAAAATGGAATAGTTACCGTTCCCACAGCTGGCCAGAACCATGCTCTGATACCACTGAAATATTCTTGGTGGAAAATGTAGGAAAATCCTTCTGGTTCTGATGTTGGACTTTCGTCAAACACTTGGCAGACTACTGTAAATGATGGTTGTAGGTGAAAATTGGATGGACAGCAGGCTGTCCTTTGGGTTTGTTTGTTTTTATGGTGGTTTTTTACTCCCTTATGACTCCCCGATGAAGTTTCAAGTGCGTTGTTTTAGTATTGGACAAAACCCATAAAATTAATGACAATCATTCATATTTAAATGAAAATTCTACTAAGATCTGGCTGGATTTTATTGTATATATTATTGTTGTACCAATAAAATCAAAAGGAGGTCGAATTACCTCTCAAGGATGAGTAGAACGTCTGTTATAGAAGGTTGGGCACCTCCTTTAATACACAGCCGTGAAGGAAAGCCCACAATCTGCTCCCACGAACTGATCAAGAGAGCGACCCAAGAATTTTCTGCTCTGTTGTTAAGGAATGGATATGGCAGCTCTATGATGGTGATCGACCTCACCTCCTCTCCTGTGCAACCCCCAAAGGAAGTCGACTAGCTACCCTTCTGCTCTTCCTCCACGCAGCCACCAACAAGAACACACAACCATGCAGTAAGGAACTCGGCTAGCTCCAATCCAACACGCAGCCAACAGTTGAAGGGTAGTAAATGTGCCAGCATGAAGGTTACACCCAAATGGAGATATCCACGCCTAGACAAGGCTCGACCTACCCCTCCAATGGTCAACACGCAGCCAAAGGGAGATAGTTGCGCCCAACTTCAAGAAAAACCTCCAAATTCCTCCTCTTCGCTACAGCTGTTTCTGCAAATACGATTTTCCCTGCTCCTGTGCACGTTTTTCCATACAATAAATGAGACAACTCTTTTGATCAACAATGGGTACTCACCCAAACATTTTTCTCTTACCAAAAATGAGCTGTACCTCTTCTTCCAAATGGTTGTACCTGCAAGTACGAATTTTCTTCTGCAAACTCTAATAAAAATCCTCCACAAAGAAGTCATATGAAAGACCAGCTTGGCCTCTCCAATCTCCTGGCTAGGGCAGATGGTTGCACTGCCGAATCCAAGCTAGAAAATGGGTTTCCAGTTGAAACCTTTGCTCATCTCTTCACAACTCTCTCCAAAATAATTTTTGTTCAAAAAAATGGAATAGTTACCGTTCCCACAGCTGGCCAGAACCATGCTTTGATACCACTGAAATATCCTGAATTCAATAAAACAAAAATTTAGCAGCAAAATCGATAAAGATAGAAATAACCAGCAAATTTCTTCATTAAATCCATAAATGGTGAAGTACAAATGAGAGATCTGTAGGATCTTCTCCAATATCAGCTAGGCCAGATGGTTTCACTGGCGAAACCGAGTAAACTAGGGTTTTGAAACCCTCATG
>ML815019.1:11964-27301 GCA_009831015.1 Picea engelmannii | reverse complement strand
AATAAAGTAGATCTCACTTTATCGGAAAGAAACATATTATTGTATCATATTAAATGTGAAAGAGAGATTACAACCGTTGCCTTGATGTCGTAAGGTCCCTTCCCACTATCCTTCGTTCCCAACACACTTTGACTCCAAGAATTCTGAGACCATAGATCTGATAGCTACTCACAATGTTTCTTGACAAAGCAAATCTCAAAGCCACTCCAACCAAGCCAATAATTCCAAGCCAAAGAACCACAACCAAGAACCCCTTCTCCATGAGAGCTCCTCTCCTTTTATAAGTTGAAGAGGATAAGGTGAGGAGGTTAGGATGATCCCACTAAATCATGAAAGCGAGTAAGATCCAAACTGTTCGGATGCCACCTCACCATAGAAGCTTACCCTTCTAGAAGATTCAAGAAACCGTATGTTTTTCCCACGTGATGGAATGTTCGCACCCTAGCTATAGAGCAACCTGCAAATTGTTCGCACCTTGGCTATAGTGCAACCTGCGAGAATTGGTCATTCTCGCACCCTGCCTATATAGAAACCCGCGAACATTCCTTTTTATAAGGTTTTTACATAGAAAAAAAACAACTTCTTTTCTCAGGATAAGTTCTTCTCCCTTCTCTCTTTAGGAACATAGCCAATGTGACCCCTCTGAAGGTAACAGATAGGTTTACATCATTAACGATCATAGGGATGACGAAAATAATGTGTAACAGTTCAACTAGGTGATATCATGTTACCTGTTTACCATAATCAATATGTGTTGTGATATTAATCTTATCTCGTATTAAGTACATGGGATATCATAGGTACATTGATTAGCAATAGAGATACTTACCATAATAAGATACATTTTATCATGAAATGTAGTATTACTAGAAAGCAATGACACTAAGTATAAACACATGTATTACACTTGTATGTGATTCCAATGCTTGTGTCATAAGCTATAACCCTTATTTTCACCTATCACCATTATTGAGTAGTGTGTATATTCCCCTTGTTTCCCCAATCAACAATGTGGAATAGTGATAAGTAGTAAGTGTTCATTACAACTAGCTTAGGTATTACTTCAATATCAGTAATGGTATTTAGACTGATAAGCTAATTATCACCTTTGTTATGATTAAAGGTAAGAAAGAGCCATATTCAAGTATGATGCAGAGTGATATTGGTCTATCACATCTACTGTTGGATCATCACTATTTACCTAATAAGTAACACTGATTACATTTGTTGTATATATGCTCTATTGGTCTAATGATTTGATTACACTCATACATGAGCTTAAGCTTAGTGTAAAGCTTGGTTCAATACTGTAATCATATTGATATGCTATGTTCTCACTATTACACATATTCAGGCTTGTAACTCTATGGATATCATATAAGGATTCACATTATTCGTAGTTATAACTATCCCTAATAAATAAGAGATCATTATTATAGACCCTTATTACTCAACATGCTAAGGATATACAACCTTTTCATATGGTTAATGTGACTAGTATTGACCTATGTTTATAGTTAACATAGTAACCCTTTAAGGAATACTAGTATTATGCATAGTTAGTACTATTCAATGGTAATAGTTATGGAAAAAATATTCACCCTTGTCACAACATAGCTCATATCTCTTATCCTTGTTGATCTCTTTGATTTGCCTCATATTTGCATTGTTCATTTCCTTATATTCCCATAATATCTATGATATGCTCATACAGTAAAGATTTGCACAGTATGGAGCAGAAAAGGAAGAGAGAATACCATGCAATATGTAACTAGTATCAGTGCCATATTAGTGTAAATACAAAGGGTAGTAGATCACCATAGCTAATGTATAGAGGTTAAGCAAGTTGTTGCATAACTAGTAGTAACCCATATAAGGTAGTTGATGTCTGTAATGGGTTACTTGTAGTAATATGATGCAAGATATTGAAAAGAAGGTATATCACTATCTATGCAACTTTGAACACCATGTATAAGCTAGTCTTGTAACAATGGATCATAAGTAACTACATTCAATAGGAAACATAGATTACATTGAGTAAGTAGTGGAAGTATTGATGATGAATCCTAGCATGATTTATTACGTAAACTCTGTAACTAATGGTATTGATTACATATTCATAACTAATTGTACTTAGTGTAATGATTCCACTTATTATGTAAATTACATGGATATCTATTCTGTGTAATCTCATTGTTACTAGTGTTCTATGTTGTATCAATACTTTAAGTGTGTTTGCTCTTTACTTCTTAGAGATAGTGTGCTCATTTATCATAACTCTTGTATGATAGTAAGAGTTAAAGAAATGGTGTTAATACTAATAATAGTAACATTCAAGCTCATTCTACATTGATTACTTAGGTTAATATTGATATCATAGTAGTAAGGACATAGTTATGGAGCTATCTGAAATCTAATAGTATAACAAGTACGAGTAATGGAAGTTGAAACCATGCTATCATATTAGGTGTTCTAAGCTTCCATAAGGTACAAGTATCATTATTTCTTATGGGGTAAATGTATCTCCATAATAGATCTCTTTGTTAGTTAGATAAAGGGTCTTTTTGATTATGAATACTCAGTATTGTTCATTAGTTAAGTTGATAATCATATCATATCCATAGGGTAAAGTTCATACCTTATGTTCATATTGGTATAGTAGTAACCTTCTACTCAGATCACACTATGTTAACATGCTAGCTATTCTACATGCCCTTCTTGATTAGTAGCAATACTACCATAATTGATAGTTATCGTTACTTGGATAATGAGTACTATAAGATTTGATACCCTATTAGTATGTAACCTAGTTAAGGTCATACTAGTAATATCATTGAGGTAATATGATTCCCACGGAGTTGAATTAATCAGAGTTATGTAAATCTTGGGCATATAACCTAATCAAGCTTACAGGTTCTGTTCCAATAAGGAGATTAGATTAAGCTGAACAAGAGTTATGGAGTTAATTACATGTATTCATTTATTATTGTAATAATGTGTGATATGACTCTTACTTAACCATCGTGATTACTAGAGATTAGACATATCACTTTCCAACACTGATTAGTACTTATACCATGTGTTTTATTCCCATTACAAAGGTTACCCTGATACATAGCTTAGTTCCAATATTCTAGTAATTCGAGTGAATACGTGTTGTAACTATTGATCAAACATGACATTATCTGTAATAAGCATGAAGCTCAGTAAAAGTATAAGTTATATCTATAGGATAACTTGAAGCTTATTACCTCATAGTAAACATGATGAATAATTGTAACATGTATGCCTTATAATTTATAAGCATTGTATAACCAGATTGGATCCCATCGTTATTGCTTACATTGCAGTATAAGATGAGTTGTACAACCCTTGTAACATGTGTAATCAATGTATATGGATCTTACACAATGATGTAATGTAAACACCAATGTAATCACTTGTATAAAGTATAACACATATAAGGTATGGTAATGATAGTGTATAGCTCTTTCCATAATCTTCATCATAATCGACACTATTACACCCGTGTAATGATAACTAGATACTAGTGTTTATACATGTATCTAATCCCATAAGTATTGGAGACTATGTAATGATTAATAAATAAAATTGAGATTCATTTCTAGTTCCTCAATCCTTTTTCTTATGCTTTCCAACAATGTAGAAAACAAAGCTAATGACAAAAATGTAGAAAACAATGTTGCAATTGTAAATGTAAACTCCTTAATATAAGCTTAAAAACAAAAGTTATGAGATTTCAAACTATAAAAAATACATATATAAATGTAAACTCCTCAATATAATCTTAAAAGAAAAAGTTATGAGATTTCAAACTATAAAAAATACATATATTGAAAAGGGAGGGTGCAAATATTCATGGCTAAATAAGGGATAACCAACATGTATCAAGTTTAATAACTCTTCATAACTCTTGTTCCTTTCATTTTTTTCCTTTTTAATTATTCATTTTATAATAGTTCAAATTTCCATACTTTAGAATTTATATGTATCATGTATTCATACAACATAAGAATTTATATATAAATTTATATTTTTATCATTAACTATTGGAGACTATGTAATGATAAGTGTATAGCTCATAATGAGGATGGAGACTATGTAATGATAAGTGTATAGCTCATAATGAGGATGTAAGTACACTAGTTTAAACATGCAACTCAACTTTTGTATTACAACTTACAAGATATAAGTTGGCACTACTAGTATAACCATAAAAACCTCTAGCAAGGGTTATGTTTATAGTATCCTTTTGATTACTGATCTTATCTATGTGGATCCCAATGGTAATCATTCACTACTTTGATCTTATATATCATAGGTGACTTATTAGTAGTATTGCATAAGTGTAATTACGTAATCAAATCATGTATGTTATCTCTTTTTCATAGCATCATGGCACTCATAGAGCTTATTACTTAACTACATGTAATAAGGGAAAACATAGACTACTATAAAGGTCAACTTTATTAGTGATGGTTAAGCTTAGCATAGTTTCAATATCCTGGTCCTTCTCTAGTTTATGTTACTCATATTCCCTAATCTTTTCAGCTTGTTACCTCTAATTAGTACAAATAGGGAGATCATCTTTCTACATGCTTATACTTTACTCTATCACTAGTTTTAGCATTACTATCACATATGGAGATTGTTTTTTAGGACTGTGTCTATAAATGGACAGGGTCGAATATGGCCCTGTCCATGTACAGGGACAGGCCCGAATTCGAGCCTCTCCCTATACATGGACAAGGTTGAATATGTCTTTGTCCATGTACAGGGACATGCCCAAATTTGATTATGTCCCTGTACAAGGACATAGCCATATTTGGCCATGTCCATGTACAGGGACAGGGCTGAATTCGGGCCTATCCCTGTACATGGACATGGTCGAATATGGCCCTGTCTAAGCTATAAATTTGCAAAAATCAAAACTAAAAATTGATTAGTGATGGTTAATCTTAGCATAGTTTCAATATCCTGGTGATGATTAGTGATGTACAAGGAGATGCCCAAATTCAGGACTATCCCTGTACATGGACAGGGATATATTCGGCCCTGTCCATTTACAAACACAGTCTTGAAAAATGATCTCCATATTTGATAGTAATGGTAAAACTAGTGATAGAGTAAAGTATAAGCATGTAGAAAGAGGATCTCCCTATTTGTACTAATTACAGGTAACAAGATGAAAAGATTAGGGAATATGAGTAATCTAAACTAGAGAAGGACCATGATATTGAAAATATGCTAATCTTAACCATCACTAATCAAGTTTTAGTTTTATTTTTAATAATTTAGTTTTAATTTTTGCAAATTTAGAGTTTTGACAGGGCCGTATTCGACCATGTCCATGTACAAGGACATGCCCAAATTCGGGCCTGTCCCTGTACATGGACAAGGCCGAATATGGCTATGTCCATGTATATGGATAGGCCCGAATTCAACCTTGTCCCTGTATAAGGAAAGATCCATATTTGGCCATGTCCATGTACAGGGATAGGCCCGAATTTGGGCATGTCCTTGTACATGGACATGGTCGAATACGACCCTGTCAAAACTCTAAATTTGCAAAAATTAAAACTAAATTAATAAAAATAAAACTAAAACTTGATTAGTGATGGTTAAGATTAGCATATTTTCAATATCATGGTCCTTCTCTAGTTTAGATTACTCATATTCCCTAATCTTTTCATCTTGTTACCTGTAATTAGTACAAATAGGGAGATCCTCTTTCTACATGCTTATACTTTACTCTATCACTAGTTTTACCATTACTATCAAATATGGAGATCATTTTTCAAGATTGTGTTTGTAAATGGACAGGGCCAAATATAGCCCTGTCCATGTACAGGGACAGTCCCGAATTTGGGCCTCTCCCTGTACATGGACATGGCCGAATATGGCTCTATCCATGTATAGGGACATGCCTGAATTCGAGCATGTACCTGTACAAGGACATAGCCATATTCGAGCCTATCCATGTACATGGACAAGCCTGAACTTGAGCCTGTCCATGTATAGGGACAAGCTTGAATTCAAGTTTGTCCCTGGACATGGACATGGTCGAATACGACCCTGTCAAAACTCTAAATTTGAAAAAATTAAAACTAAAACTAAAACTTGATTAGTGATGGTTAAGCTTAGCATAGCTTAAATATCCTGGTCTTTCTCTAGTTTAGATTACTCATGTTCCCTAATAATTTCATCTTGTTACCTGTAATTAGTATAAATAGGGAGATCATGTTTCTACATGCATATACTTGACTCTATCACTAGTTTTACCACCATTACTATCAGATATGGAGATCAGTTTTCAAGACTATGTTTGTAAATGGACAGGGCTGAATATGGCATTGTCCATGTACAGGGATAGGCCCGAATTCAGGCCTCTCCCTATACATGGACATGGTTGAATATGGCTTTGTCCATGTACAGGGACATTCTCAAATTCGATCCTGACCTTGTACAAGGACATATCCATATTCAAGCATGTCCCTATACATGGACAGGGTCGAATATGACCCTATCAAAATTCTCAATTTGCAAAAATTAAAACTAAATTATTAAAACTAAAACTAAAACTAATATTAAAACTAAAACTAAAACTAAAACTAAAATATTAAAACTAAAACTTAAATGTAGAACTTACCTGAACGCCCACAGCTCCAACGTCCGCCCATCCGCATCAGCAACGTTCACAAGAAGCAACAATGTCTTCCCACCTGTAGCAACAATGTTCACCCGCTTCAATTCAACAACGTCCACAACATCCGCCTGCGACTATTCAACAATTCATAAAAATGGTTGCAGGAGCTATCTGTGGCTAATATATAAACGTTTTTTCAACTGAAAGGTTCTTTCGGCCGAAATATTCTTTCGATTGAAAGGTTCTTTCGGCCGAAAGATTCTTTTGGCTGTAAGTATATCTCGACTGGAATATCTTTCGGCCAAAAAGATGTCATCGGATGAAAAAAATCCGCCGGACTAAAATTGTATACAAAAATCGAGGGTGTCGTCACGATACTATTCGATTTGACGTTCCAAGGTTCGGCTGAAAAAAATTTCGATCGAAAAAATAAGACTTTCGGTCAAAAGAAATATTAGTTCGACCGAAAAAAGGTCTTTCGAAATTTTTGAGACCCAATTCTCACGAAAGTGTTACCCACCTTCATGAATTTACCCCATCATCACTAGAATTTACTAAGGTCAAGTCAATGTATTCGGTTCACCAAAATGTCTCCTAGAAACTTATTTGTTGAAGACTTTGAATCCATCTGACTCTTATTAGAGACCATAAATTCTTTTACAATTCATTCTAATTTATCTCACTCTACTAAATTCCTAAATCAACATATATTTCTAAATTCTCACTCTATCATTCTAATTAAAGAACATCACCTTAAACCTTAAGTTTTACCATAACTTTATTACCCCAAATGGTCACTTTTAACATTTAATATAAATGATATTTATCAGTCTCTAAAAAATTGTTCATTAATTAGTTTCAAATCATTAGTTCACAAGCAAATCAACCATTACATAATCAATTAAATATTGGTCATATCATTTATACAACAATAACTCAAAGAGATGTAATTCTATAACTAAGATACTAACTCACTTAATATACACAAATTTCAGTATCACAAGAATGATTAGTACATTTGATTGTCAATATGTAATGACATACAAATTCCAAAATTCAGAGTTGCTAAAATTGTGGAGACCAAACAACTTCAGTTCTCGTAGAAGATATAATTTTTTGCATTGAATTCATTGAAATTCATGCAAGGCTTACAAATAATTAAATGCAACGATTATATCAATTTAAGCTTGGAGTTAAGATTCTTATTGTTGCAGCAACCCAACAAATCAATTTATGGTGACTAGATGAATCTAACTTCTGGATTCACAAGAATATTTTTTTTAAGAATCCAACACATTTCTAAACTATGGATTTGCATATAATTGACAGTGATTCAATTTAAATATCAGAACAGGGTCTCTAATTTCAATTAGCAATGAAATTATAAAAATATAACATTGGGCAGCGATCTCATGCAATTCGATATTCCGAATGGTAGAATCAATTGGCAGCGAAATTAAAAACACATTTAAATTTTGGCTTGCAAGTTTTAAACAAGACAACGAACAATTAACTTCCGATTTCCTGGGTTTTAAGATAAAAGACAGTGAATAAAGGGAATTCCATTCTAGATTATACCATGACTCTCCAATAATCTTTTCCAGTTAAAGTTCATAAGTACAATAGATATGAAACAATTTTCTTAAAAAATCAATATACAATTTATTCTTATACAAAATCTCATAAATAAATAACGAAACCCAAGAAGATGGAGAATTGATGATGTCCTTTGAGACTTGTGTTTCTTTTGTTTTTCTCGCTTTCTAATCACAAAACGTCACCAGTACCTCCCAACCAATGCTAGGGGTACTCTTCTTCCCCCTTAGCCCCCTGAGCTGCAAAGGGACCACACACAAGAAACCAACACACAATAGCTCCAAGGCTTGCCTCGCAAGGAAGAGATTCCACTCTTTCTCCAAACTTGGTTTCCCAACTCTCACAAGTAAAACACAATCCACAAAATTTTGGCATCATAACATTACCAAATAAAAGTGAGATCCATATCCCTTCTACACCATTTGTTTTATAGAAAAATCCCCAATGACACATGTCCTCATGCACAATTAATTATATTTTTAATTAATTTAAATAGGATTATTCACCCACACACATGTCACACTCTTCCGAAGTTGCACAAGTAATTACCATTTTTTTTATTTAAAAAGCCAATTTCCCTCACATTCCCCAACGTGTTCCTATTTTCGCTCTTAGTTGTTCTTTTGTTCCCCAAATTTTTATTTAATGAGTGTCTCCTAACTATATCTTAGTTAGAGTTGGATTAGGAGTCTTCTTCTAGTTAGACTTAGTGGTATCTTCACTCAAGATACTTATTCTATGTGTACACCTATTCTCTCATGTTTTACTTCTTTCTATTTTAAAATCCATTTTATTATTTTCATGCACACGTGTGAAATTTATCCATTCTTTTAAATTTTAAATATCTTCTTCCTAGAGTTTGATTTTATTTTGAATCCTTTTAATATATTTAATATTTTAACTAGTCTCTTAATTAAACTTAGACTTGAATTTAGTCTATAACTTAGGCTTAGACTCTTGTTAGGCTTCTAGGGTTGTAACTTACTGATTACATAATTATTTTATTTTAGCAAGGTCTAAACATTTCAAATTTTTCTAGGCCACCTATATTTATTTGACTCATCCTTTAATTACACGATGTGCCCTTCCAGACACACCACCGTTCTCCAAGGGTGCCACTCACCTTTGACTGGTTTTATAAGTTTTTCCAACCCTTGGAGTCAACACTCCACTCGATCGACCTTGTGAGAGACTAAGGGATTATAAGGAATAAGGACTCCACCTTATTGTGTGCCCCTTAGAAATATTCATGAGAGATTTTTTAAGTCTTCTCTCATGACATCATGGACATCTCAAACTAGGTAATTGTTAACCTATAGTTTAGGCCACAATGGGAGTGCTAGTAAGATGTGATAGGGACGCTACCACACCTCTCCCTCAAATTTCTATTTTCTATGCATGGCCCCTCTACTCCTTATGTGAGTCGGATTAGCAAGCATTGCCAAGCTTACATCCACTGAAAAAAACAATGTCAATAATCCATTTACATAAATCACATTGTAATCATTCATATGTCACATGTACATAAAATGAAATACTCAAACAAATAAATTCCACTCCCTGACTTAATCTAGAGTCCAAGGAAGTCCATTGATGCCATCAACATCCATAACCTTTCACATGTCCTACACACTCAAGAAAACTCATCAATAACATCTGCCAATACAATACATCAAAATAACACTAAGTCACAATGCATCATCATCATCATATATAACCCATAATCGAAATGAAATCATAATGTACCATAACCAGATCACTTGTATGCAACTGTCCTCAAGAATAAGTCGATAAAAGTGTGCTCAGTAGAACGAGATGTTACACCGTCACTGTCACTGATATACCATCATCAATCAGATCCACTCATATGGATGCCAAAAACCATAACCATACCATCTACATCAACCATTTACCAGAACTTATACCATACCATGTAATTCAACCATGTACATGAACCTGTATCAACCATGCATCAACTATGCATCAAACCTATACCATAACATTTACCAAAACATGTACCATACCATGTACTAAGATCACCAAGAAGTGCCTCTAGCAATGTACCATATCATCATCAACTCATGAACCATAACATCGCCAATCACGAACCATAAGATATGCCAACTGTAGGTACCATAACATCTGAATAATCAACAATATACCTCAATCGTATACCAACACCAAATACCATGTACCAAGCATCAACTATGTACCAAATGATGTGCCTCAACCAAGCACCAAAGAATATGCCTTATATATATGACACCATATATAATAGGATATCATCAATGAAGTGCCTCAAGCATGTGATATATTCCCCATGACATATACCAAACCAAATACCAAGATAGTGAAGATATGTCTCTAATCACTGTACCAAAACATCACCAAGTTATACCTCAATCATATGCCTAATTATCCAAACCATGTGCCGCAATGTACCTCAATCATGTATCATACCATGTGCCATAAGATATGACTCAAGTATATGCCAATATCACAAATATGTGCCTCTAACAATAAACCATAACAACCATATACAATGTACCAAGGATATTTCTCAAGCATGTATTAATATCACAAAGACATGAACCTCAACCATATGCAACCATGTACCAAGAGGACTCTAAGACATGCGTTAAGCATCTACCGTACCATCCATGATACAAGTCTAAAACTAAAACATAAAAGACATACCTTTACTCATGAAGAAGACCTGAAGCATATAACACCAAATCAACAAACCAACCTGGAGCATGTCATCTTTAGCAAACAAGAGATACCATCTTCTTTAAACCCTTTTCCACTAATCCATGACTTGCACACTATCAACTTGTGGATGTTCGTGCTTTGCTCCAATGCAATCTGTGGATGTCTGTGCCTTGCTCCACTGTGACCCACATATATCCTCAAAAATATAATAGCATTACAACTTTTCATTTGCTTCCCTTCGCTACCTCAGACTCAACCACATTTAGACAATATTAAAAATACTTGAAGAGAATAAGTTCTACGCAAACGAATCCTAATGTAGTTTTGGAAAAAAAAGATAGTATTTTTGGGACAAATTGTATAAGATGAAGGAATCAAGGTTGATCCAAAGAAAAATACAGTAGTTACTAAGTGGCATAGCCCCAAAATTGACCCTCGTAACTTCTATAGTTACAAGGATTACTGGTCTTACCGGGTGCTACAGAAGTTTTGTTTGAAACTATGCACAAATTGTGGCCCCATTAATAGAATTATTGAAGAAAGATGCATTTAAGTGGAACAACGAAGAAAAATCATGTTTTAGAAGGTTGAAGCTCTTAATGAATTCCACTTTGATTTTGTCAGCACCGGATTTCTCTAAATAATTTGTCCTTGAATGTGATGCTTTAGGAGTTGGATTAGGTTCCGTACTTATGCAAGATAATCATCCCATCGCATTCGAAAGTCAAAAATTCAAACCAAGGGGAAAAACAAAATCAACATATGACAAAGAAATTTTGGCAATTATTCATGCCTTGGTTAAGTGGAAGAAATACTTGTTGGCAGTGAAATTTCTCATGAAAACAGACCACAATAGCTTGAAGTATTTTTTAAGTTAGAAAAATATTTCATTAGAGCAGCAAAAATGGGTGAGAAAAAACCAGGTCTTTGATTTCAATATTCTTTATAAAAAAGGGATGGAGAATTTGGTTACGGACAAGTTATCCAGAAAAATCGATAAATACGCTACTCTATGTGTTATTTCCATCATCATCCATGAATGGATCTCAGAAGTCCAAACTGATTATATAAAAAATCTAGAAATGAGAAGATCGATAGAGGAATTCGAAAGAAACCCAACTACAAATCCTAAATTCACTTGGGAGAATGACATACTATGGTAAAAATAACAAATATTTTTTCCCATCCCTTCCAAGTTCAAACTCCAAGTTTTGAAAGAAAATCATGATTCTCCATCAGTAGGCCATGTGGGGTTTTTCAAAACTTACTACAATAGATGCCAATACTTCTTCTGGAAAGGTATGGGATCTGAGATTCATAAATATGTGGAATAATGCGACACTTGTCAAATAAAAAAGTTTGAAACTATTTCTCCTCCAGGTATTCTGCAACCTTTCATATCCCAGCCCAAAAATGGTCTGAAATATCTATGGAATTTATTATTGGTCTTGTTATAACCCTAAATTGCACCAGACATGCATACCTGGCATCGGGCCATATAACTTGCTATCTTTTCCAAGCCATCACTGAACAACTCTTATAAAAACTATTGTTTTGAAGGTGTATGCGCCCTGCACCATTACTGCCTGCGTACACACGCTTGTTGAGCCACTATAGCCCGCGTACACTCATAGAATATCACAAAAAGTGAAAATTGGAAAGGGATACGGGTTTCCGAGCCATTACTTAACCATTTAACCACCCATATCTAGTCACCCCAACCATTACTATCTCTTTTTTCCTATAAAATAAGGGGTTGGGGTCCTATTCCAAGAAGAAGCACGAGAGCAAAGAAACTCTTCCCATTTTATCATTCCCCCTTTGCCCCAATTGCAAGCCCTTGTCATTTCCCTAAAGAGAACTGAAGAGGAGAAGAAGATGTGGAAGCAGTTGGTGCATGGTGAAGAGGATCTTAGGACCAAGTTCGAGGAGTAGTGTCGGTCTCACGTTGTAAGTGACTTTTTGTGAGATTAATATAAATAAGTACTTTTTCCATCCTACCAAATGATGTCTTAAATCTTTATGATTTGTTTACATTTCTTGTTTATGATGTTTAACCCACTAATCCATATATAGAATGCATGCTTGTAGTTTATTGTTTGCCTTTTGATGAATGCAGGTCAGCCTTGGGAGGATATTTGCAGTCAAGAAACAACCAAGCGCAAAGGGATTGACATCAGACATGGAGTTTAAGGTAGGCCTACCATATCCCTCTTTCTTGTCATTTATGTATGATTGTGGGGTAATGTCAGGATTGTGATTATATGTAGGATACTTTAGACAATTAGCTCTGCCTACACTTTAGAACCTTGGTGTAGTCCATAGAGGGGTTTTCCCTCTATAGAAAAATTGGTGACCATAATGGGGAAGCCTCTAGGGTCTTTGGGGATATTTCTTTTTGGGTAATTTGAATCAATTTACTTAGTGTTTTTGAGTTTATGTAAGCTTCTGTGTCTTTAAGGGATGTTGGTCTTCCATACCAGTACTCCCTTCCTGTGTTGGACTGATGGTTTTCATTTTTTTTAGGATTTACAAAGGTGTACGCTGCCTGTAGTGGGCTTGCACGCGTGCATACGCGCCCTGCCTTTGGACAACCTGCGTACATACGCTAGTTGCTGAAGTGTTAGTAGCGTGCTTGTGTTGAGAATTTTTTTTAAGGAGAGGTAGTCATCCTCTTCCCTATCATAAGTCACACTTCTCAGGGGTTTTCTTGATGTAGTACTGGTCTCTGTTATAGCAGATTGTAGCCTAGGTTTGACTTCAACATAGCTTTATTTTTATAAAAGATTTCTTTTGTTTTCTTTAATAGGGTTTTTAGAAAATTTTGTGAATCTTCTTTGATCTTCCTGTTTGGTATTGTCAATGACTCCCTGTGATCTGCATTTGGGCCTGAATTCATTTCTTGGTCTTGACTTGTCGTCATTTTCCCCTTTTTTTGCTTTAGAAGAAAAGAAATGAATTCATTTTCAAATTTCTTGTTTTGAAGCATAAAACAATAATAATAAAAAAATCTTTCATTTCTTTGTTTGGTAAAGTAGTTTAGGTTAGTTGTTTCATTTACCAAGGAAAAATAAAGTTTTCTTAAGTTCTTTACTGGAGTGCTTAGGACATTAAGCAGCTCGTAGTTGAGTGAAATCTTGTTTTAAGTTTTTCTTTTCAAAGATATGAGAAAAGTAGTTACGAAAAGTTTGGTTAAAGAGTTTAAATTGGCAAATCGTTATTTGTGAAGAAAGAAGTACTTTTGTTTCCAGTATCTGTTGATACTGAGAGGGGGGTGAATCAGTATAAAGTACAATTTAAAAACCTTTTTCAACTTATACTTAAACCATTCAATTATATCCAATGAGAAATGAACAATAGTATAAGAGTTACACCAATACACCACAATACACCATGCACAATATATGAGAAATAATCAATAGTTTTTGTTCAAGGGAAGTAATGACTTCCAAAGGTAGCTACAGCTTCCAAATGTAAAGGGAGGGATAAACCTCCAAGAGGAAGATACAATCCTCCAATATCAAGAGAGATGTTAACTCTCTATCCTTGCCCCTTCCTTCCACCCAAGAATATATGAGAGATAATAAAAATTTACATTAGATCATCACCATCAACCAATCATCACATAGAACCTAATAATGCTTTCTGAGACTTCTTCAATTTATGCAATTATTCAATTCTTCGAGTACTTTGATCCTGTAGATAATGTTACTCAATGTATTCTCTGAAACTCTTCTAATTTTCACTCCTTGAATCCTCCCCAAAAAGAGGTTATAGAAAGAATGGTAGACTTTATTCAATTATGGTCTGTTCAAAAGACCCAACTTGTACAACATGCCCCGCGCTCAATATTTAACATCTGATTCTAAAAATCAAACACAAGAAATTACAGTCCGTAGTCTTCCCAATGGAAGTGGTCCCACTACATTTGGAGTCTGTATCAAAAAGTTATGACTGTTTTACCCAGAACACCTGTTTATTGACTAGTTTCAGGACTGGTCGCAAACCCTATATTCCACAGTGTGTATATCCATAATTATAGTGAATAAAGAGCTGAACTTTTTACCAGAGGTACCTTGATATGTCTTCTCAATACCATAGAAATTTCACCATCTGAATCGTTCTAGAAAAAAATTTATAGTAAAAATGGTAAGATGAACTGAAAATAACATACCTTAGAACACATCACCAAAAGACTTCATTCTCCCTTGAAATCCGACCTTCTTTTACTTCTTCTTCCCTCTGAAATTCGACTTGTATAAAATGAATGTATGATGATATTTATTTATACCATTTATGTCACTTCCTTTTAACATTAGGGCCGACCTGACACTTTCTTATTTTGTAATTATTTTCTTTAAT
>ML815018.1:230294-251425 GCA_009831015.1 Picea engelmannii | reverse complement strand
TTAAACTAAAGGGGGGTAAAGTAATGAGGGGGATAAATTAATTGAAACCCAGGGTTTTTAAATTTTAAAGAAGAATTAAAATTATTAAAGAGTGGGAGTATAAAAATTTAGGATTTTAAAAATATATTGAAAAGACTATTAAGGGCATTTATCATTTTGGGTTTAACAATAAATAATAATAATAATAATAATAATAATAAAAAGAGAGAAATAAAAAATAGAAATGAGGAAACTTGTAATAAAGGAAACTTAATAATGGAAAGTAGGAGACATAGGGTAAAAAGCGAAAATGAATCAGCATTTAAGGAGTTACTAAAAATCAGAAACTTCATTTTAGGAAAGTTATTAAAAGCATGAGAGGGGATCTAGGAACCCTAGGAGTAATTATAGCAGCGACTTTAGGGGGAGTGAGGGAAATGAGTCTTTTATTTAAATTAAAGAAATTAATTTGGAGAAACATGGGGGATGAGTGACACTTGGACCACAAAGAATGTTTAGAGGTTTGTCATTAAAAATTAATTTAATAATGATTTAGGAAAGTAGGTGGGTCTCAAATTTTCTATAAAAGAAGGGGAAAAGAAGGAAGAAGGGGATGAACGGTTAGCGTAACGTTACGCTACCGGATTGTGGCTTGATGGATTGCTTGTGAGGAGTTGGGTTTATCTCAGCTGTATTGGAGTGGTAGCTCAGTCTTGGAGGCGAGATGAGAAGCTAGTCTTATCTCTGGATCTTGTGTGGCCCCTTTGCGGCTCGGGGGGCTAAGGGGGAAGCAGAGTACCCCTAGCAATTGGCTGGGAGGTATCGGTGTAGTCTCCATGGTCGGCGAGCGGTAGTGGCGCGGAGCAGGAGCGACACTGAGCGCAGGATCAACATTTGAGGCAGGTGAAGAGGCAAAGGTATGGTCGTTTTGTTTGCTAGAATACAAAGCACTAGGATTGATGTAGATCTGTCTATTTATTGAAAAAGTGTTCTGGCGTTACAATGTTACACAATAGCTTGCTGCATCTGCCGTTTTCCTTGACGATTTGCTAAAAAAAAAAAAGGGTTTTTACCATGCCTGTGGATCCTCCTGACCTTATCCAACGAATGTTGCATGATAATTTTTATAATTAACTGTGAACTTAACCCTTGTCGGAAAATTTGTTCTGTCAGATTCATCCCCGGTTAATGGTCATGAATCTCTGCATTTTGTGATTATACTTCTCTGCATTCGATTTTATTTTCTGATAATCCTTGTGCTATAACTTGCTGGAGGTCACCCCTCGGATTCGTGCCTTGAACTCTACCTTTCCTTCTGCATTTTGTTGCTCCCCTCGGCATGGTGTTTGCCCAAAACTCCAAAAATCCTTTGTGATTGGGTATTTCTTGATCTCTACGTTGTTTTAATCAATTGTGGACTGATTTAGTTAGGGTCTGTAACCTGCCCTTGTTTTTCTTTTATTATTTATTTCCTTAAGCACCGAAGGTGTTCCTTGGGTTGGCAGCAGAAACCTCAACATTCAGATGTTGCGATCTGGAGTCGATTGGGGTCTGAGTAGAGTCGACTTATTGGTATGATATGGAGTTTTTATATCCTATGGGCGCCTTTATCCTCAGTGGGCGAATTCTACCCGTGGGCGTTTCTTTTTCTCTTTGCCAGTGGGCATTTAATTGGGTGCTGGTGTTCAGTAGATCACCGCGAGCCTTCCTTTCATCCCCGAGTTTACCAGTTGTTGTAAAATCATTTTAAATTTTTCCGTCATTCGTTTGTGCTTCCCTGTCATTCATTGTACACTCTGGCCAGTCGATGGGAGTGTTTCATTCCTTGAATTCAACATGCATGTTATGTATAACCGTGTGCATTTTATCCTTACAGAGTGTGCGTTCTATCCTTGCTGAGTGTGCGTTTTATATTTACCAAGTGGGCATTTTTATCATTTTTCCTATAACTGTGTGCGTTTTATCTCGGTGTGCGGGTTATGTGTTACCCCGCGCGTTTTCATTTCTAGGGGGGTCAGCCCACACCACCAGCATTGATTGTTGCGAATTGAGGTCTGTTAAGAGACAGACGACCCATGTATCACGACTGTGTGCGTCTCAAAAACCCTTACCCTGTCAGACAGTAGATGCCATGGAGTAATGATTCACGGACCAGCACATTTAATTTGCATTTAAGTTCGTTCAGAATGTATCTCAATGTCAACGCTGGACAGAGGGATGGTTACAGATGGAATTAGATTTCTTATCATAATTCTTATATTGTGAATACTGACGGGTGTATTTATTGTTGTTTATGGGTTCTAAATGTTAGCGCAGTGTGTTAACGCAGGATAGAGGATAGACAAATGATTTGCACAGGATTTATTTACTTATATTTAACTTCTTTTTGACAGGCAGACAGTGCCCCCAAAATTATAGGGCTAGCTGGGTACGTTGTTTTGGAATAGTCTGCTTTTCTACCGCTGTTTTCTAACACTCATAAGTCATTACCTAATTCCTTACAGCTGTCCAGTTTATGTAAATGTTTCGGAATAGTTCTGTTCTTTTTGTCATGGAAATTGACATTTTAATTTATCACATGACTCCCTTGATATTAATTTATTAGGAGGATTATTTCATTACAATATTTACATGTGTTGAATGGAAGCCATTAATTGTTCAATTTATGAGAGTAAATACATGGTTATTAATTGCATCTCTAATATTAAATTGTTATTCATTAATTGGTTATTCATTAATTAGTTATTCATTAGTTATTAATTGGTTATTCATTAATTGGTTATTTATTAATTGTTATTCATTAATTTGTTTTTCTATTCATTAAATTGTTAGTCATTAATAATAATTTGTTATTCATTAAATGGTCATTCATTACTTGTTTTAATCTATTATAAGAGTAAACACATGGTTATTATGGTCAAGATTCTTGTAGCTCCATTGTTTGAATAACAATCAAAAGTAAAGTCACTATTATTTTAATTGAATGATTTGTGATATAGAAGGCGATGACCTGGAGGTGTTATGGTGATGTTAGGGCAATTTCTTTATGCATGATAACGTATGAGTGTAGGATCCTTAATTCCAAGGGCACTCGATCTTTATGATTCAGCAAACGGGGATTTGAAATTAATTAAAGTACATTATTTAGGACTGGGTCGGTCACTTGCCATTTAAAGAAAAACAAATGGAGTAATTGGTCTATGAGTTAGGTCAGTGAGTCTCAATAGTGGGTGGGTCGATGTCGAAATCCTTTGACTTGAGTCTCCCATAGAGGTCGTGGTTGTCCTCGATTTTGCAGCACCTGGTTGTCTTGCATTGCGTGGTCTGCTTATGTTGGGCGGGATATAGACACCTCCATGTAACCTTAGTATATATGTCTGTGTGTGTGGTTTTTTTGTGTAAAGAATCTAGTGCCATATCAAGAGTCTCGGGCTGTTTAAAGGCACAGTTCCACTCTTGCGACACACTCTGAGCTGTATCAGTAGTCTCGGGCTATTTAAAGGCACAATTTCCACTACTGCGACTCCCTAGAAGATTTATTAGTTTATGCCTGAGCAGTCGGCCAGGAGCCTATCTAATCTTATTTCGAGAAGACATAAGACTAAAAGCCCTACTTTTCTGTGTAGAAATAGTAAAACTCTACTATTAGATTCTTTCGTCTGTGACTGTACTGTACTTAACACCTGGTGTCGTTTTTGCTTACAGCTGCTAGTTGTATGCCTTATGCCTAGGGGCATTTATTGCTTGTTGTCACTGTGATATGTCAGGGCTGTCTTGTTATGTTCGTCTTGCTTGCATCTTGTTCAAGGTTGGGTTACTAGTTTCTGCCTGAGCAGTCGGCCATGAGCCTATCTAATCTTCTTTCGAGAAGACATATGACTAAACGCCCTGCTTTCCTGTGCAGAAATAGTAACCCTAGCACCATGGATTCTTCCCTCTATGTTCGTACTGTGCACCCCAAGTATGTCTTAATGTTGTTTTGTGCGCCTTATGCCTATGGACGTACATTGTTGCGGTTACTTGTGGTGTGCCTTCAGTCTTCTTGTGCTGAACATCGTGGTTGTGTCTTGTTGGTTGTCGAGTGGCGACGTAGAGTCAAGTGTGTTTGTTACTTCTACACGCACGCACACACCTTAAACAAAAAAAAAAAATTGCACCTGTTCTCAGAGTTGTTGTCGTAATGAGGAGGTCGCTACATATGGTATCAGAGTGGGGTTGACTGGCGACTTGGGATTCGCTACGGCTTCCGTTGACATGATTATGTTTGATTATTCTGTTGTTGATCGAGTTGATTGTGTATGTGCAGGTAATCATGGTTAGAGGACACCGCGGAGGCAGACGACGGGGTGCTAGGGGAGGAGGCGTGACGCCTCCAACAACATCTACACCTGAGTGGTCTAACCCCCAGGGAGGTGAGCAGGTCCTTGGATAGGAGTAGATCGCAGTTGTTGATGTTGTGGGGATGATGAGATCTTTCCAGCACATGTCCGAGGCGCTGATCAACAGATTGGACAGAGATGAGGCCAGGGCACCGGCACCTGCTGAGGTTCCGCTGCGTGCACCGGTCGTTACATGTAGCATTCACCGTGAACTCGAGAAGGTAAAATTTCCCGAGTTCTTAGGTGCCCCGGATGGCGCAGCCGCCGAGGCATGGTTGGAGAATATGGCGATGTGCTTCGCACTTCGCGATTATACCTCCAACATGAAGGTCCACATGGTGGTCTTTCAACTGAAGGGGAGCGCTCTTCTATGGTGGAAGACGCTCCTGCCGCAGCTAAACATGGCCATTGAAGACGTGTCATGGGAACTGTTCGAGGAACGGTTCCGAGAGAGGTATCTTTCTGAGGAATTCATTGAGCGTCAGCTCAATGATTTCAACGCCTTACGATAGGGAGGTCGTATAGTGCCCGAGTACGAGGGACATTTTATGGAGCTTTTTTGGTATGCTCCGCACCTAAACATAGAGAAGCTCAAGTTCAACAGGTTCGTGTTTGGCCTTAACAACAGTCTGCGTGCAAAGGTTAGGATCTTGATGCCTCAAACCTTGCACGACGCTATCCAAAAGGCCCTCATAGTAGAGGAGGAGCTTATCACCGGGGGTCAGACCAGGAATCCAGTGAGACCTGCAGGGCAGGGTTCATCTGGTGCGTCACAACAACAGACACCAGCGAGACATACGTCGGGATATCGCGGCTTCCATAGGGGATCCACATTCACTACACCTCGACGGACGTCGCCTCAGCAGCAGACACCTTATCGAGGACCACAACACCAGCAGCAGTGTCGCCCACAACAACAGTAGTTTAGGCCTGTTCAGCAGAACAGACCAGGGTGTCAGGTCGGTGGGCAAGCATCTTCTACTTCGGGTACCAGGACTACTGGGCCAAAGAAGGGGTGTTGGACGTGTGGGGAGCCACACTACCAGCGTGACTGTCCTATGGAGAGGACCAGAGCATCTGGATCAGCCGGAACCGCTACAGTGGGAGATATGGGCAAGGCCCATCGGATACATGTAGCGGTGAATAACCGCCAGGCAGAGCACCAGTCGACTGTGCTCGAGACGACTGGTACTGTCGCTGGCCAGACCCTTAGTATTTTGATAGACCTAGGAGCTACTAAGAGTTTCATTTCTGGTGCAGTGCTAAAAAGGATTAAGGTCAAGGCAGTCGAACAGGATGAGTTTAGCTTCGTAGATATGGATTTGTGAGCCAAACAGAAGGTTGGAGGAAAGGTTACGGGTTGTGCCCTTAACCTGGGAGAGTTTGTCACGAGGGTCAACTTGTACGTCACGATCTTAGGATCTTATGACGTTGTGATCGGCATGGATTGGTTGGAATCGCATGAGACGATACTCAACTGTAAGACAAAACAGTTGAGCTTGGTCAATGATGAAGGACAGAGATGTGTGATAGTAGGACGGAACCAGGGAGTATCCCTGAGGTTCATCTCTTCCTTCCAGTTATGGAAGACTATGCGCTAGGGGTGCAAGCTTTATGCGATCCTTGCGCTAAACGAAAATGGAGTAGCAAAAGGTCTAGAACACCTTCCGGTGGTGAAGGAGTTTGCGGACGTATTTCCAAAGGAGTTGCTTGGGATGCCGCCAGAGAGAGAATTGGAGTTTACTATAGACCTGAAACCGGGGACCGAACCGATAGCAAGAACTCCTTATCGGATGTTGACCCCGGAGTTGCAAGAGTTAAAAATGCAACTGAAGGAGTTGCTAGACATGGGACTGATACGCCCTAGTGTGTCACCGTGGGGTGCACCAGTTATTTTCATTTGGAAGAAGGACGGATCGTGGAGGCTTTTCATTGACTACCATCAAATGAACAAGGCTACGATAAAGAATCAGAATCCATTACCAAGAATTGATGATCTGTTCGATCAAATGAAGGGGGCGACGGTGTTCTCCAAGATCGATTTGCGAACAGGGTACCACCAGTTATGGATCAAGGAGGATGACGTCCCTAAGACCGCTTTTAAGATGAGATTTGGACATTATGAGTTTACTTTTTTACCTTTTGGACTAACAAACGCCCCAGGTGTATTCATGAGTTTGATGAACAGGGTGTTCCGCGAGTACTTGGACAAGTTCGTCCAAGTATTCATTGATGATATTTTGATCTACTCTCGGACAACGGAGGAGCATGACGAACACTTGCGCTTGGTACTACAGTGTTTGCGAGAGCACAAATTGTATGGGAAGTTGTCCAAATGCTCTTTTTATCAATAAAGGATTCACTACTTAGGGCATGTCATCTTCGACAAAGGTATCTCCGTGGATCCAGCCAAGGTTGAGGCTATTATGGAATGGCCTGCGCCGACAAATGTCATAGAAGTGCGTAGTTTTATGGGTTTAGCCAGATACTATCGATGGTTTGTCGAGGGATTTTTGAAGATAGCAAGTTCGATCACGGAATTACAGAAGAAAAACAAGAAGTTTGTTTGGACTGAGAAATGCGTGGAAGAATTTTGAAGGCTTAAGGAATTGTTGACAATAGCACCGATACTAAAGGTCCCTCACATGGACATAGACTTCTTGGTATACACTGATGCATCCAAAGAAGGTTTAGGCAGAGTCCTGATGCAAGACGGATGAGTGATTGCTTACATTTTGAGAAAACTGAGAAGGCATGAGGAGAATTACGCGACGCACGATTTGGAGTTATTAGCCATCGTTTATGCCTTGAAGGTTTGGAGACACTACCTTGTTGGATGAAAATTTGAATTAAAGATTGATCATTGTGGACTACAACACATTTTCACGCAAAGCGACCTGAACGCGCGACAACGACGTTGGTCGGAATTGCTTAGCGAGTACGACTTTGAGATTACTTACATAAAGGAAATAGTAAACCGAGTGGCGGATGCTTTGAGTCGGAGGCCATGCATCTTTTTCGTGTTGCCTCTTCAGACGAATCTACGTGAGAAGATTCTCACTTTAAAGTGTGACGATGACTGGTACAAAGAAGTCGAGAATTTTATTGGACAAAACACAATGATGGTACCACAATATGAGGGATATTCATTTGATAGCGATGGTTTATTGAGGTTTAGATGTCGGATTTACGTGACGCCAAACGACGAGTTGAGGATGTTGATCTTGAGCGAGGCTCATAGAGTAGTTTACATGGCTCACCTGGGAGTTACGAAGATGAGGGCAGACCTTAAGCCCTTGTTCTTCTGGAAAGGAATGAAGGCCGACATAGTCAACTTTGTGGCTAGATGTCTCGAGTGTCAGCAGGTAAAGGCTGAACATAGACACCCGACATGATTACTTCAACCACATGCCATTCTGGAATCAAAATGGGAAGTCATTTCGATGGATTTTATTGTTGGATTGCCACTGACGGCAAGGAGACACGACTCGATTTTTGTAGTAGTAGACACTTTGATGAAGAGTTCTCACTTTATTCCTGTGCATACGACGTATCAGGCACCGGACATAGTGAGATTTTTCATCAGTGAGATTGTGAGGCTGCATGGCGTGCCCAAAAAGATTATATCCGATTGAGGAACGATGTTTACAGGACGATTTTGGACGAGTTTCCAAGAGGCCTTGGGAACTCAACTAAACTTTAGTACTGCATATCACCCAGAGACTGATGGACAGATAGAACGTACAAACCAAACCTTGGAAGACATGTTGTGCATGTACGTGATGGACCAACAAAAGCGTTGGGAGGAATTCTTGCCTCTCGTAGATCTCGCTTACAACAACAGTTACCAGAGCACCATTAAGATGACGCCTTTTGAGTTTCTTTATGGGCGACCGTGTCGGATGCCCTTGAGTTGGGATTGGCTTGAGGATAGGGTCCTGGTGGGACCAGAAGCGATCCAAGAAATGGAAGAGAAAATGCAAACCATAATACAAAGGATAAAAGAAGCGCAGGATCGACAGAAGAGTTATGCCGATGCGCACCCATTCGACCGTAGTTACAAGGTCGGCGATCGAGTCTTCTTGCGGGTTAAACCGCATAAGAGTTCGATCAAGCTTGGAAAGGGAGCTAAACTCTCTCCTAGATCATGGGACATTTCGAGATTGTGGAGAGAAAGGGGCCCGTGGCCTATCAACTAGCCTTGCCTGATTCTTTGAGGCGTATGCACGATTTTTTTCATGTATTTGTTTTGAGACATTATGTTAGTGATCCTACACATTTTATTGACATGAGTTCCTTGCTGTTATCGGACGAGGGAGCACTCATGGCTGAGCCAGTCCGCATTTTAGATCATCGCGTTTGACAGTTACGACGTCGAACGGTAGATCAGGTCAAGGTCCAGTGGGACAGTTATAGTCCACACTCGGCGACCTTGGAGGACGCATATGGTATGCGCCAATAGTTTCCATTTTTGTTTGATGGATAGACTTATGATACTGTGGTACTTATGATATTGTGGTACATTTATTTTGGCATTTATACTTAGAAACTTCACGACGAAGTTTAGACCAAGAGGGGGTGTATGTAACATCCCGCTCTGGCACAATTACAAAACTTATTATTTGAGGACACTTGCTCGCAAGTGATCTAGACTTTTCTGATGTCAAAACATTTATACTCGATTATGATGCATTATGATAGATGACATGATGTATTACTATTGTTATATACAGGTGCTATTGACTCAGTTTATTTGAGTGTGCAGGGTTTTTGACCTGGAGGATGCAGAGGCATCAACGGAACCCTTGGACTCTGGATTGAGTAAGGGAGTGTGATATTTGAGTTGATTTATTTACCATGATATTTATTGATTTGATGATATGTTGTTGACATGTTCTGACATGATGGTTGATGATGCAAGCTGACGATAGCTTGCCGAGCAGACTCACATATGGAGTAAAGGGGCCACACATGATTTCCAGAGAGGTTCAGGGAGAGGTGTGGACAGCAGCCCTGCCATAGCCTACTAGCACTCCCGTCGTGGCTCGAACTGTAGGTTAACGATTACCTAGTTCGAGAGGATCCACGATGCCATGAGGGAAGACTGCGACAGTTTCTCACGATGATTCTAAGGGGCATGCAATAAGGCAGGGGCCTTATTCCTTAGAGCCCTTAGTCTCCAACAAGTTCACCTGGGGGAGTGTTGACTCCAGGGGTTATAGATGTCTACCAATCCGTCAAGTAAGAGAGTGGCAACCTTGGAGCACGTGGTGCATCCTGAAGGGCACGTTGCGCAAAGAAATACAAGTCAGCGAGTGGCACCCTTGGAGCACGTGGTGCATCCTGAAGGGCACGTCGCGCAATAGAAGCAAACGAGGCGAGTGGCACCCTTGGAGCACGTAGTGCATCCTGAAGGGCACATCGCATTGATGATGATGATGAGACAACCTAGATGACCCTAAGACCTTAACACCTGATAAAATTATTAAAACAACTCCCCTAATGAATTGTCACCTAGTTCAATCTAAACCTAAATTTAAAACATCTCAAAGATAAAATTCTGATAAGCCCTAAGAAAAGATCCTAAAAAAATAAACATAAGGGCATAAACTAAAACCCTCCTATGTGTTAGTTAAAGTCTTCTTAAACTAAGGGGGGGTAAAGTAATGAGGGGGATAAATTAATTGAAACCCAGGGTTTTTAAATTTTAAAGAAGAATTAAAGTTATTAAAGAGTGGGAGTATAAAAATTTAGGATTTTAAAAATATATTGAAAAGGCTATTAAGCGCATTTATCATTTTGGGTTTAACAAAAATAATAATAAAAAAAAAAATAATAATAATAAAAAGAGAGAAATAAAAAATAGAAATGAGGAAACTTGTAATAAAGGAAACTTAATAATGGAAAGTAGGAGACATAGGGTAAAAAGAGAAAAGGAATCAGCATTTAAGGAGTTACTAAAAATCAAAAACTTCATTTTAGGAAAGTTATTAAAAGCATGAGAGGGGATCTAGGAACCCTGGGAGTAATTTTAGGAGCGACTTTAGGGGGAGTGAGGGAAATGAATCTTTTATTTAAATTAAAGAAATTAATTTGGAGAAACATGGGGGATGAGTGACACTTGGACGACTGAGAATGTTTAGAGGTTTGTCATTAAAAATTAATTTAATAATGATTTAGGAAAGTAGGTGGGTCTCAAATTTTCTATAAAAGAAGGGGAAAAGAAGGAAGAAGGGGATGAACGGTTAGTGTAACATTACGCTGTCGGATTGTTGCTTGACGGATTGCTTGCGAGGAGTTGGGTTTATCTCAGCTGTATTGGAGTGGTAGCTCAGCCTTGGAGGCGAGTTGAGAAGCTAGTCTTATCTCTGGATCTTGTGTGGCCCCTTTGCGGCTAGGGGGGCTAAGGGGGAAGCAGAGTACCCCTAGAGATTGGCTGGGAGGTACCAGTGTAGTCTCCACGGTCGGCGAGCGGGAGCAGCGCGGAGCAGGAGCGACACTGAGTGCGGGATCAACATTTGAGGCAGGTGAAGAGGCAAAGGTATGGTCGTTTTGTTTGGTAGAATAGAAAGCACTAGGATTGATGTAGATCTGTCTATTTATTGAAAAAGTGTTCTGGCGTTACAATGTTACACAATAGCTTGCTGCATCTGCCGTTTTCCTTAACGATTCGCTAAAAAAAAAAAGGGTTTTTACCATGCCTGTGGATCCTCCTGACCTTATCCAATGAATGTTGCGTGATAATTTTTATAATTAACTGTGAACTTAACCCTTGTCGGCAAATTTGTTATGTCGGATTCATCCCTGGTTAATGGTCATGAATCTCTGTGTTTTGTGATTATACTTCTCTGCATTCGGTTTTATTTTCTAATAATCCTTGTGCTATAACTTGCTGGAGGTCACCCCTTGGATTCCTGCCTTGAACTCTACCTTTCCTTCTGCATTTTGTTGTTCCCCTAGGCATGGTGTTTGCCCAAAACTCCAAAACTCCTCTGCGATTGGGTATTTCTTGATCTCTGTGTTGTTTTAATCAATTGTGGACTGATTTAGTTAGGGTCTGTAACCTACCCTTGTTTTTTTTTTATTATTTATTTCCTTAAGCACCAGAGGTGTTCCTTAGGTTGGCAGCAGAAACCTCAACATTCGGATGTAGCGATCTGGAGTCAATTGGGGTCTGAGTAGAGTCGACTTATTGGTCTGATCTGGAGTTTTTATATCCTATGGGCGCCTTTATCCTCAGTGGGCGAATTCTACCCGTGGGCGTTTCTTTTTCTCCTTGCCAGTGGGCGTTTAATTGGGTGTTGGTGTTCAGTAGATCACCGCGATCCTTCATTTCATCCCCGAGTTTACCAGTTGCTGTAAAATCGTTTTAAATTTTGTCGTCGTTCGTTTGTGATTCCCCATCATTCATTGTACATTCTGGCCAGTCGATGGGGGCATTTCGTTCCTTGAATTTAGCGTGCATGTTATGTATAACCATGTGCGTTTTATCCTTACAGAGTGTGTGTTTTATCCTTACTGAGTGTGCGTTTTATCTTTACCAAGTGGGAATTTTTATCGTTTTTCCTATAACTGTGTGCGTTTTATCTCGGTGTGAGGGTTATGTGTTACCCTGGGTGTTTTCATTTCTGGGGGGGTCAGCCCACACCACCAACATTGATTGTTGCAAATTGAGGTCTGTTAAGAGATAGACGACCCGTGTATCACGACTGGGTGCGTCTCAAAAACCCTTACCCTGTCAGACAATAGATTCCATGGAGTAATGATTCAGGGACTAGCACGTTTAATTTGCATTTAAGTTCGTTCAGAGTGTATCTCAATGTCAGCGCTGGACAGAGGGATGGTTACAGATGGAATTAGATTTCTTATCATAATTCTTATATTGTGAAGACTGACGAGTGTATTTATTGTTGTTTATGGGTTCTAAATGTTAGCGCAGTGTGCTAATGCAGGATAGAGGATAGACAAATGATTTGCACAGGATTTATTTACTTATATTTAACTTCTTTTTGACTGGCAGACAGTGCCCACAAAATTATAGGGCTAGCTGGGTACGTTGTTTTGGAATAGTCCTCTTTTCTACCGCTGTTTTCTAACACTCATAAGTCATTACCTAATTCTTTATTGCTATCCAGTTTATGTAAATGTTTCAGAATAGTTCTGTTCTTTTTTGTCATTTAAATTGACATTTTAATTTATCATATGACTCCCTTGATATTAATTTATTAGGAGGATTATTTCATTACAATATTTACATGTGTTGAATGGAGGCCATTAATTGTTCAATTTATGAGAGTAAATACATGGTTATTAATTGCGTCTCTAATATTAAATTGTTATTCATTAATTGGTTATTCATTAATTAGTTATTCATTAGTTATTAATTGGTTATTAATTGGTTATAAGAGTAGATACATGGTTATCAATTTTGTCTCTAATGTTAAATTGGTATTCATTAATTGGTTATTTATTAATTGTTATTCATTAATTTGTTTTTCTATTCATTAAATTGTTAGTCATTAATAATAATTTGTTATTCATTAAATGGTCATTCATTACTTGTTTTAATCTATTATAAGAGTAAACACATGGTTATTATGGTCAAGATTCTGGTAGCTCCATTGTTTGAATAACAATCAAAAGTAAAGTCACTATTATTTTAATTGAATGATTTGTGATATAGAAGGCGATGACCTGGAGGTGTTATGGTGATGTTAGGGAAATTTCTTTATGCATGATAACGTATGAGTGTAGGATCCTTAATTCCAAGGGCACTCGATCTTTATGATTCAACAAACGGGGATTTGAAATTAATTAAAGTAGATTATTTAGGACTGGGTCGGTCACTCGCCGTTTAAAGAAAAGAAAATAGAGTAATTGGTCTATGAGTTAGGTCAGTGAGTCTCAATAGTGGGTGGGTCAATGTCGAAATCATTTGAATTGAGTCTCCCGTAGAGGTCGTGGTTGTCCTTGATTTTGCAGCACCTGGTTGTCTTGCATTGCGTGGTCTGCTTGTGTTGGGTGAGATATAGACACCTCCATGTAACCTTAGTATATATGTCTGTGTGTGTGATTTTTCTGTGTAAAGAATACAGTGCCGTATCAAGAGTCTCGGGCTGTTTAAAGGCACAGTTCCACTCTTGCGACACACTCTGAGACGTATCAGTAGTCTCGGGCTGTTTACAGGCACAGTTTCCACTACTGTGACTCCCTAAAAGATTTATTAGTTTCTGCCTGAGCAGTCAGCCAAGAGCCTGTCTAATATTCTTTCGAGAAGACATAAGACTAAAAGCCCTACTTTTCTGTGCAAAAATAGTAAAACTCTACTATTGGATTCTTCCGTCTGTGATTGTACTGTACTTAACACCTGGTGTCGTTTCTACTTACAGTTGCTAGTTGTATGCCTTATGCCTAGGGGCGTTTATTTCTTGTTGTCACTGTGATATGTCGAGGCCGTCTTGTTGTGTTCATCTTGCTTGCGTCTTGTTCGAGGTCAGGTTACTATTTTCTGCCTGAGCAGTCGGCCAGGAGCCTGTCTAATCTTCTTTCGAGAAGACATAAGACTAAATGCCCTACTTTCTTGTGCATAAATAGTAACCCTAGCACCATGGATTCTTCCCTCTGTGTTCTTACTGTGCACCCCCAGTATGTCTTAATGTTGTGTTGTGCGCCTTATGCCTATGGACGTACATTGTTGCAGTTACTCATGGTGTGCCTTCAGTCTTCTTGTGTTGAACATCATGGTTGCATCTTGTTGGTTGTCAAGTGGTGACGTAGAGTCAAGTGTGTTTGTGACTTCTACACGCGCGCACACACCTTAAACAAAAAAAAAAAAATTGCACCTATTCTCAAAGTTGTTGTCGTAACGAGGAGGTCGCTACACAAGTCATACATAAATTTGCAGATAAAACATAATATGCCAATAAGTTCCGCTACAAATCACATAAGAAGTACATTTTCCTTATAAAAAAATACTTACCTCATGTATTTTCCAGGTACATAATTTTTTTTATTTTGTTGCCAAAGTCGTCTAGGGGAGATAAAGGTAGAACATACTATAAAAAAAAACAAATAATTATTTCTTGTTTCCAAAAAATGTGTACCAATAAGGAAATATATTATAACCTACTAATTATCTTAATGAACATATGCCAGTCATGTGTTTTAACCCCACCAAAATCACCTTTTTTCATTAGGATATTTTGTATCTTCGACAAAAATCCCGTCGGAAACCTAATTTTTCGAATGACCTCTTTTACAATATTTCTTTGTTTCTCCATCCATAACCAAGGAGGACTAGTATTTTGTTCATGAACATCACCATTAGAATTAATAATAACACTTTGTAATGCGTGATCAGCTTTCTAGATGCCATAACAAATATTTTGAATTCTCTCTTTGTCAGTCCTTGCATCTAATATTCTCCATAACAATTATGTTATGTTCTTCCCGATATGCATTGTATCAAACAAATAAACTATTTGTAGGTTCTCGTAGTATGTAAATCTATTGAATTGCATCAGGGAACTTTTCATTCCTCGTGGAAGCCCATTTGTGCCTTAACGACATTCATGAAACATCAACAAATTGAAATTAACACTAATTAATGGGACAAAATGAAATTAATACTAATGAAATTAACCAAAGATTTATATAATATGTCATACATAAATAATTTGTGTACCTTGACGATTTATAATATATTCCAACTTCCATAGGTGAGGTGTCATTCTTCATGGTTTTTTTCCATTTTCTTCTTTACCATTGAAATTTTCTTTGTCTGTAGTTCGATAACTATGGTTCTTAGGTAGAAAGTGCCTATACTCATCAAGCACTTCCTTTCCTAAACTCCTTGAATGATGAGATTTTATCCACGGACCACAAACTGGGCATGCAAATTTACCCTTTGTTTGAAGACCTACAAGATATATGAATTAATGTAGCATCAAATTAGAGTTACAATTTGAAACAATGCATGATATTTTGAATATATATATATATATATATATATATATATAATATTAAATCAAAAAATAAAGTAACAATATACCACAAAATGTGTTAACCCAGGAGCATCATGAATTTTCCAAGATAGTATTCCATGGAATTGAAATCGTTTTTTCCCTATTGGTCTAGAGATGTCATACATAATGATGCCAACCCATAACTTCAAGAGAATGTAGGGATCCCTAACTTCAAGAGAATGTATATATAGAGATCCCTATATATGAATGTATATATTTAACCTGGTACCTACCTAATTGGTTCAACATACTGCATGATTAATTATAGTAATCTAGATGTCATTATATATAAAAGAAATAATTTGCATGCACGAAAAAAAAATGAAATGTTTTTTCATACTTTAAAGAAAATAAAAGATAATTAAATACCTGGAACAATCATTTCCAACATTGTGTGCTCTCTCTTGATCGACATCCAGGTAGGAAGGTTATTTTTTATAAAAAAAATAGGCCACACTGAGTACGTAGAATAAAGCTCTCCAAATGGATTGACACCATCAACTGCCAATGAAAGTCTAACATTATGAGGTTCCTCTTTAAAAATTGGCCACTTTTCTTTGATGTAGTTCAATGAAGAACCATCTGTAGGCATTCAAAGAACATCGTCTTGACTTTTTTTCTTTGCATGGAAATCCATAAACCGTGCTATACTTTGGCACCTGAACAACCATTGGAAATGTGGAATTATCGGAATACAATGAAGAACTTTGCGAGGAACCTTGTTTGACACTTTATCGATTTGATATCTACTTATTTGACATTGTGGGCATTCATTTTCTAATTCATATTGTCCATAATATATGATATGATCATTAGGACATGCATCAATAGCATGATAGTCTATTCCAATTTCTTTCATAATCATGGATATTTCTTGATATGTGTGTGGCAAGGTATTTGATGTTGGTAATAGAAATTCACCTAAAAATATAAAAAATTCTAAAAAATAAGTGAATGTAAACAATAATAATCATCAATATCTCATCCAATATACTAATTTACAAATTAAAATACAATAGCAATATAGGAAAAAATTGAAACTTTTAAGTATTTGTGAACATGCAGGCATAAATAATTAAAAAATTAAATACCTTAGTATCTATGTGAGGCATGTATATGATAAACCATTCAAAACCTTTAGGTTCACCAACAAAAATATAGAAGATAAAATATTTGTTGTTGAGTCTTCATAAAGAGGTTGACGTGACTTCTCGAGTAGAGGATCAACATCATGACTATCATCCTGGTTATTCTCATCCATTAGAGAAAATGTGCCTTGGATCAATATATGTATCTCATCTTCCTGATTTGAATCACTAACGTTATCTCCATCCATATCATCAGTAATAACTTGATCACTAGCTTCAATATTCTGATCTCAGAATTCATCACCCTGTAGAGGAGTATTTCTGCTAGTACATGGCAAATAACCCTATGGAGTTTGAAATTTTTGGGGCATCGTCTATATATTTAAAAACAACGTAGAAAATTTAGTGTGTATAGAAAATATAAAAATCCTAATAATAAATATTACTAAAATTGATGACATACTGATTATTACAGAGAATACATTAAATATTGAATCCTATTACCAAGAGACGATATTCATAACTCCCTTTGGCATGCCCCTTCTCCCTACAATGTCTTTGAGATGTCGTTATTAAAATTTTTTTTTTTTCAAGCCTCTGCAATAATAGCAAGGGAAATAACATTTTCCATCACCCCTCGCCTCTAATGCTGCTCTTAACTCAGTAAGCTTCATGTCATTTTCATTCATAGTGACAAATCCTTGTCCTCACAAGTAATTGTCTTACCTACACCATACCAAACAGAAAGTTGTCATTTTTTTATATTTTAGCTACTCCTTTTGATTATGATATGTTTTTTTATAGTGACCTACAATCCTCACAATTATTTCTTCTAAGACATTTTGACATGCTTTTTTTTTTTATTATCGATTAACTATTAAGATAGATATGCTTCAATTTGTACTATAGAGTAGTGTGTACTGAATAACCATGGAAAATAATTACACACCATTCAACGAAAGTGGTCAAAATTTCTCAAACTTGAATCACTTGACACCATACACTAGCCTCTTATTTGTTTTGTAGACAAAATGACAAGCTTTGAAATTCACCACTAAAAAAATAATGCCAACCACTTGTCATCCACAATTGGGATGGGTTGGTTTAAATTATGATGTGTTGATTTGCATCTACATACAATGGTCACAATTGTATGCTACTTACAGTGGTGACATTTTTATTTTTTAATACACTTTGGCATGTTCTCATTTTTCATTGTCTGACTAGTAGATTTCATCATGTTATCGTAGATTTCGTCATGATTTTTTTATATTTTAGATACATATCCTTATTAATAGTGTATAAAAAAGTTACATCAACTACAAACTAAAGTTAATCACTACATATAGAATTGCCCGTGATTATAAAAAATTGAGAGAAACAACATCACATATAAGAAAAGGGTATGTGGATTTTATTGAGAAAGTTGAAACAAATATACTTTATTTATATTGGAAGACTATGGTATATAATCATAAGTTCATTTGTTAAAGGTTCTTAGTCATAATCCAAGAAAGTTAAAGGTGTCTAACCATAAGCTAAGATGGTTGAAGGTGGTTAGTTAAAAGTGATTGTTATGTGCCTAATCACGACATAGATAACATCTTTATAATAAGGTCATATGTGTACAAATGTTTTCTTTATATAATAACTACATATATACCTAACATAAGTTTAGGTTTAGTGTTTATGTATCTTATTGTTATAAACATGAGTTTCCTCCCTATCTTATATATACCATAACTTATCATTTATCAATATAACAATCATCTTCAAGATTTTATTCATGGAGATTTCTTCCTTCGTTTAGTTGAATTAGTAAGTGCTATCCAACCATTAGGTGTGCAAGTATCCCAACCATTATTGTCATTGTTATATTATTTTCAATTTATGCAAGTGTGATCCCATTTGGGTACTAGGGATGTAACAAGTGGTATCAAAGCTTCAATCAAGATTTGTTGGTGTTTTTTTGTTAGTTCTTAAAAATAAAAGAGTGAAAAAAATGACAATCAATTACTATCATTTCACCGATCAGGGTTGAGTTTCAAGAGAAATTCCATATTTTTATCAATGAAAAGAGAGATACATTATAACTACAATTGAAGTGAAAAGGGTATGTGGATTCCATAAACCTAGAATATTATGGAATCCACATACCCTTTTCCATAGAATATATTAACTAGATCCAAAAACCAAAGACATGAAATATGGTACTACACATATAATATATTATCAAGGAAGAAAAAAGCTACATGAAATTTGGAAATTTGAACAAAAATTTATAAGTTAAATGAGTACATCAATAATAAAAAAACATACTAACCTTGCAAGTTCAAAATCCGAGCTATATAGATCGAGAATTGGATTTGTTCAACCGGTGGGTGACAGAAAAAATAAAAAGCTCAAAGAAAATCCAAGAACAGTGTCAAAACTATATCAATTGTGTCACAAAGTCTCTTAAAGTTAGGTATATATAGATCAAATAGTCAACTAGTCGTTAACAACTAACAATGAGGTAGGAAAAAATTTCGTCACTATTGCCACGAAAGTTCATGGAAATAGCAATGAAAATCCTTAACAAGTTAAAATAACCTATTCATGGATATTGCGACGAACTTTCATGGCAATATCGACGAAAATGCCGCCCTATTTAAAAAAAAGATGAAACTAATGGAAATGTGGAAACATTTCGTGGAATAATCCACCCATATGTAGCCGTGTTTTTTTATTTAGACTCCTCCCAAGTTTCATATTGGATGCAATCATCCTAAATCCTCTACCAATATGGGAGATGTTCTCGAGTGCAAACTCCCTTGAAAAACTGTTCCCAAGACTTGGGAAGACCATTCAATGCTAAATTTAAGAGCTCTACATCCTCTATATTATCTTGTATGGTTGCAATATGATCATGTACCTAAGTCATTCTCATGAAATAGATGATAACATCATCAAATCTAGACATCTGCATTGATTTGAGTCTATTTCTTAAGACTATGTTCCTATTCATGCTAGTTCTCTAGAATAAACCTACTAAGGCATCAAACATATATTTTGTCATCTTCTTCTCGGATAGCTAAGGAATTATATGATCCTTCATTGAATCCAAAATAACCTTCTCATTTTTTATATCCTTCTTCTCATGAGCGTCCAAAGTTGTCAAATCTATTTGATCTAAAATTGAAGAAGACTTGAAACTTGAATAAATATTGCAAGTGAAATTATTATGTGTTTTTAAAGCAACCGGATAAATTTACAACACATAATAAAGGATTACTTATGTAAAGATACACATAGACAGCATAATAAATCATTGAACATCAGACATAAACACAATAACTTGATAAAGGAGTTCACCCCACTCTGGGCTACATCTCCTGGTCCAGCTTCCAATGGATCATTATTCTTAAATTGCTCAAAGTGCTCAAAAACATGTCTTACAGTGCTCAAAATGACAAACTGACTGCTTCAATGGCTCCGCAACGTCCCAAAACCCCTGTCTGGGCTCTTTCGGCACCTGAAACGATCGAAAAATGAAGAAGATAGCCTCCTTGAAGTCTCTCCTTCTTCTTTGCTGTCTCTGGTTCTACAATCTGCACCCTTGTGCTTCCAACCTAGCACACACGCTCTTTAAAGGCGTAAAAACCAAGACCCGTACGCAACCGTGCACCGGTCCAAACCATAGAACGGTTAGGGCGCCTCCAGCCCCTAACCGCCTCGGCACTGGGTCATATGGCCATGGGACCAAAGGCGAGTCATAAAAGTAGTTTGACCGTTTTCAAAACCGTGCAACAGATTGCAACTTCCCGCGCAAGTTACAACCGCGTGCATAACACAATGTGTTAACATTACATAACATAAATTAAACCCCGCGCGTTTTAATACACGGCCATATAACAATGTTATATATGTTATATAAAACATTGCAATAAATTGCAATGAAAACGCGCCAAAAGTTATGCTATGGTCATATATATGTTCGCATATAGCCACGGGTCGGGGCTAAGCCCCGGCCCGCCCCCTTTCCAACTATTACAATACTCCAATTCAAATATATATGCGTTGGGTTATGTAACAAGAAATATGTGCAGATATGTTGGCTAGCGGAGTGTTTGTTAAGTCTTTGCATAGAGGGGGAGGTCCCGGGGTCGAACCCCGCGGACCCAAAACATTTTATACAAATATCAACCAACCATAAAAACCAGTCGGATAGTGACACGTGGCGCCAATGGGTTGGGCCACGTGTCCAAACTTTATTCACTGCTAATGACACGTGTCAACACATCACTGGTCAACGAACATACAACCAAAATGCACCACATCATCAATATGCCACATCATCATGATGGTACGGCCCTCCACGTGGCCGTACGGACTGTACGGATAGGTATAGTCAACATCCCAAAATTTTTCCCTGTTTGACTTGGTGGTCAAATCGCGATATCTCCTCCATACAGACTCCATTTGCGAAAATAAATATACCGCCGGAATCAGGAAAACGAGACGGACCCAATGGAACTATTTTCGTCGCAATCCGAGCACTTTGAAAATTGAGCAAATTTTGATCCCCTGATCACACCTCCCCATTGGGAAGCTTTTGGACCTCCAAAAGACTATCTCAGTCTATGTGAATATGAGGGTATAGTTCCCTCACCCTTCCAACC